>JAHWFP010132853.1:25571-39123 GCA_023313725.1 Lithobius niger
CAGTTGAATCAGTTCGAATTCGAATTTGAATTAGGCTGGAAGAACTTGAACCAGTGCGAGCTCGTTGCTCCTCGTTCCTAAGGAACTTTATTCACTCCTGCGTTACCCGATTTTACAATCTGCGATGTTTTAATCTTTCACAAGCCTCGAGGCACATAATTACTGCATACACAGGCAGTCAAGTTGCGTTTCTTTAGACAATGCAAATTTTATTCGGTGTTACAATTTTTTTTTCAACCAAAATTGATTCGTGCAAATCCAGTCAAATATAGACATTGTTCTGTTGAATTCTTCTCCAACGCCTGGTCTACTGTTCTTTTCTTGTTTGAATTTCACTTTTTTAAGAAGTTACCCATCTATACGTATACACTGATAAAACAGTTCCCACGAATGACCCAAGCCAATAAACTCCAATGAATTCCAGACATGTATGGCCCTCGCATCTATAGTTTAACAAAGTGGCGGCGTACGGATTGAAATAGGCTCCAGTCAGATCCATACCTGAAATAAAAATATTATGTTATATAAAATGAAGGACAATAGGGAAACGGTGTCAAAATACAGTTTACGCGTCTCTAGGCTGAACATTGCCACGAGCCCCTGAAGGTGCTCTTTACAGCCAAGTTAAAAGTTTCAACCGTGTTGCAAGTGGGCATGGAGAAAATGCGATAACCTTCAAGAGCGAGGCTGAAAAACACCAATGTTTTGCTGAGAATTATAAATTTAAGTCAACCAACCCACTGATAACAGCATTAAATAACAATTTTTATTGTCCATGCGTGCATGCGAACGAAGTAACTAGTTCCCTGTCTACAGCTATTATCGGATCGGTGTCCCCTGGGGAATGGCTATCCTAGTAATGCAGCATTGTTAGCCAATGAGGAAATTGGCTACTGAACGGGGTATTCTTCCATTAACTAAACACACTGTTTGCATGTATGCCCACATCCGTAATACAGTCAGGACATCCAGAAGCTGAGGCGTTAATTCTTATTTTACCCCCCAGAAGCTGAAGCATTTTTTAAACTTTTGACTGCAGAATGTGCCATTTTTGAGGTCCAAAAATGACTTTTTCTTTCAGTTTGGTCGTGTTATTTCCCCGGCGATAAAAAAAAATGACAGGTCCCTTACGGTGGAGAGATATGGTAAGGAGTAAATTAACCCAGGGAAAAGCGAAACCCGAGGTGGTCGAACCCTGGGGGTTTTGGGGAAATCCCCAGGGATTTTGAAAAGTTAAAAGTGGTGAGATATGCTCTTGTGCAAGTCGAGGGGAACGAACCCCTGGGATTTCGGTTAAAACACCCTCGGATGCATAACTCACTACATCATTTTCCAATGGGATATTCGAGGGTGGAATATTTTCCCTAGAGATTTCTATACTTTCTCGGGGTCCTCGGGGTTCGACCACCTCGACTTTTCCCTCCCCTTTTGTTTTCCCCCCTGACCATAGCTCACCTTTTTGCAACCCCAGGGTTTTTTCACCCAGGGAAAACGAAAACCCGGGACCATATCTCTCCACTGTTAGTGGTTAAAGCAGTCAACATGTTATTGGAAGACCCGGATTCGATTCCCGGCCTCCTATCACGTCTCTTTGGCCATGTCCGAACACTGGTGTTCACTGCAGTCTCCGGAAACTACGATGGATGCTTGTTTTTTTTTGTTTTTTTTTATAGTTTAAAAGAGTTCTGAAGATGCAAAAGAGTTTTCCACATCTATGAAGAACATAAGTGAAACAAAAAACCACTGTACTTGCTTGCCATGGTCATAAAAATTCTTAATTTAAATGGAACAGTGTAAGTAGCCAACAACCCTGCTGCTTCCATCGCATTTCTTATGAGTGCCAAACTGCATTATTATAACACGCTTTGAAATAGAATTTTTCTATCCTATATACTTAAAACTTTTCAAACTAACGTAAGTGCTCTAATTAGTGCAGGTAAAAAAAAAAGTAGAGGCCAGTCTTCTAATTACGGTCGGGTGCATCGTTCTTTTTTGTACAATGTTGTTCATTTTAGATTTTAGGCACGTTTCACAATGCGAGAAACTGATAGGTAATCTTACAGGAGTAAAGGAAAATACAACGACAAACAACAACAAAAATACTCTTAAAATAGCTAAGGTTCGATCATCCTTTTTTTATGAACTTATATTGAAATGACGTGATCGCGATTCGATAAATTTAGATAAAATATCAGATGAAAATTTGTTCGGCTAGTATCGAGTTGTTTCATACCTACATACGGACAGAAACAAAGACAAGGGCAGAGACGGACTGATGGGGTTGCTGCACATACGCCCTGCCACTAAAGTCTACCCGAACAAGTAAACTACTTATAGGCTTAATAAGAAATTCAGACTGGCCTCTAGCCCCTAACTGCTCTAATTAATTTAAGAAAATGTCCCTGGCTACGAAATTTCTGAATGGACTTAAAGACCCACCAGTAAATATCCGCTCGTGTCTTTGTTTCCTCCATCAGTATGTATGTATGAAACAACTCGAGGAGACTGGCCGAACTGATTTTCATCCGATATTCTACCTAAATTTATCGACCAAATCTAAATTTCGTCATTTATGACTGAAAAAAGCCAATTCTTACGTTAACACACAGATCGGATAAGAGATGACACTGAAAGATGGTGCATTCTTAATTCCAATTGTTTTATTTGTTACACAGAGATCAAAATTTAGAAAGGCTAATGTGGTCGTCGGATGAAAACTGTAAATTATTTACTTACCTGAAAACTAAATTATATATTGTGTGTATCTTGAGTCCTGGAAGTATTTTACGAGCGACTACGTCTTCCTGGAGGGGGCGGCTCTAATCGACGGCCGCCATTGTTTTTGTAACCATCTTGGATATCAACAAGGCACTCTGCTGCCAAAAACTTACAATCCATGGCTACGTCTTCCTGGAGGGGGCGGCTTTAATCGACGGCCGCCATTGTTTTTGTAACCATCTTGGATACCAACAAGGCACTCTGCTGCCAAAAACGTACAATTGATTATCTGTGTTCGTTCTGCGGCGAACTCAAGATAGGCCGCGCACACTTTAATGCGATGTTAAAATACGAAATCTGTCCAGAAAATGAAGGCTGGTTCTACCAAGAATTTATAGGGTTGGGCGATGAGAATTTGTGACTAAGACCCCCTACTGAAACGCCTTAGATTCATTCCTGTTAATTCCGCCTAAGTTTATAGAGAGCGCCATGAGTTTTATGTGGGATTTTGTACTCAGTTTTCAGCCTAAAATTAAACTTAACTACACGAAACTATCATGTATTTAATTATTATTTAGTTTAGCTAATTTGTAATTTAGTTTACTTTAGAATTGGGCTGAAAAATGAGCAAAAATTACCAGATTGAACGTGTGGCGCCCTCTGAAAACTCGGACGGAACTAATAGGAATGAATGTAACACGTTTCAATATGGACTTTTAGAGTTACAAATTCTCTTCCCCAACCCTATAAATTCTTGGTTCTACTGATATATTAAGAGCTCATAAATCCCTGGCCGTTGTGTTTGAATTACATACCATTTTAATCTGAATCCAGCAACTATATTCAGGCAATCGAAGCGCGCACCTACATTACTTCAGCTTGCTTACTTGTGTAATAGTTTTAAAGGGATATGCCTCCCAGCGCCTTTTTTCTCGATCCACCACATCAAGTACGGCCCCAAAGATCTATTTACTTACCGTTAGTCTTTCCCTTGCTTAAAAAAAAAGTTTTAAAATGTGGCGTCTAGATTTTCTGTTGAATATTGTAAACTATATTTAAAAACGACCCGTAACTTTATGATGCATTGCGCGCGTACAATAATCATGACCTTTCCTCTCTGTGTGTACATCTACTAATTTTCTAATAATTACCATAAGATCTAAAATCTAATAGAATAATGCGGTAAAAATTAAAATTAATTATTTCAATAGTTCGCCGAAGCAAAATTATAAGACACTAGCCTAGAAAATTATAAATTGTGATTTTAAAATACGTGAATCATTCCACTTTGTGACGACACAATCGTTGACTTGATTCTGTCCAGTGTACTATTCCCAAAGCCAACCGAGACAGCAGCTATGCGCGGAACGCAGCTATCACCCCAGCCGACCTTGGCGTTGTAATTGCTCGGATGTCGATCTGCGCGTAGCTGTAATTTGGCACGTGGAATGTTACAAGGCAGGCCGGGTATCCCTTTAATAGTTGCCACAGAACTGCTCTTATGTTCACTGATTATAAATAATGTGAAGATATGCTTACCAATGTAACATAGTAAAACCGTGTAAGCAGGACGAAACCAAGGCGAATTTAAGATGGGTGCCTTTTCATTACCTATTAGGCCGACAAATCGATCTGAGAATGTGATTAATGCCTCCACTAAAAAGCCATCGGTGGCAGACACCTAAAACAGAATTAAAAAAAAATTAATCAGAAGTAGGCTACACAAGGAGTCAAGAACTCGTTCTTTTAAGCCTACGAAACCCGCTCTCAAAGCACTGTCTTGACTAGAAGTGCCGTTTTTTCCGTTACATTGTAATCTAGTGCACCTTGTAGCTATTACCTCCAAATGGTGTCTCGTAGCCAATATGACGTCACTTTACGCTGCTCTATAGACAGGGGTTGCGTAGCGAGTTTCTACATATAAGGAAGCACAGCTTCCTTATATGTAGAAAGGCTTAACGCTCGGTTTCACGTAGCATGCAAGCCTCGTCGTCCAAGACCGTCAAAAACTGCATCGAGGTGCGCTGAAGGCACTGACAACCTAGTACGAACTACGCGACATTACACCATTGATTAGTGTTAGCGAAACGCACAAAAACGTGGTAATCTTCTCATTATTAGATTTTCTGGTGTTGCAGCACTAAATGGACATTACTTTAGGGTAACGGTAACTATCCTTAAGTCTTCGAACGATTTATTGTTACGCCAAAGGATCGTTTAATTCATTTTTAACGAGAACAGAACACGACGTAGCGCAATATACAGTACAGTATAACGTACCTTGCTTTTGCTTTTGGTTGAAATTCATGAAATTAAACCCCCAGAGTCTTTGTTTTGTCGTCGAGTGTACAAAGAGGTACGTAGCAATGAAGCCATTTCTGCTATTTTTAACAATTTAGTATCAATGCAGCGTTTTAAGTTTAAAAATCGGGGTATCATATGTCACAAGTACCTTTCACATTTCAGTCCGCATGCTAGAGCTATTCTTTTTGTGGTGTGTTCGCAGCGCAACTGGTGGCAGGATCGGAGGCTGATTGTCGAATCGTCGAATTGTCAAGCCTTTTAACATATGAGGAACCTTGATTTTAGGGAGTAAGTCATAAATAAAGAAATAAAGAATTTTTAATATAAAAAATACCTAAATTAACAATTTTTTTGGGTAGAAAGTAACTACAAGTAAAGACTTTCAAATTCATTTTTTTAAAAGTGCATTCCTCCCAACGCCGTTTTTCTCGAATTCTCCACATCAAAGTACGGCCCCAAAGTTATCTTTACTTATCTTTAGTCAATCCCTAGCTAAAAATCCGTTTTAAAATGTGGCGTCTAAGAGATTTTCTGTTGAATATTGGGAACTAATTTAATTGTATCCTGCAATTATATGATCCTTTGCGCGCTTACAATATCCATGACGTTTCATGTGTGTGTGTGCATGTACTAATTTTTATTCGTTTGCTAATAATTACCATGAGATCAAAAATATAAAAGACTAATGCGGTAAAAATTAAAATAATATATGCCAATAATTCGCCGAAGAAAAATTATAAGGCACTAGCCTGAAAAATTATAAAGTGTATTTTAAAATACGAAAATCTTTCCTGTTTACGACGACACAATTTTTGCGTTCATGCGGTTTCATCTACTGTCTTAATTGGCCTTGTATTAATACGCCGAGTCTCGCGAAACGGTGCGATAGATGGTAACATACGCGGTGGCGACCTGCGCTTGTCTGTTATATAAGGCAGGCAGAATGTGCCTTTAATAAAGTTAGAAATAAACAAACAATACAACAATTTTTAGATTACCGTGATAGTCTCTAAAACTTAAAAACTTAAAACTATGGTAGAGAATCAAATTTTTACTATTGCACCGAGGTAAAGTACATGCCGACTATAAATTCTTAAAACCTTTTTTTTTTTTTTAATTAACAAATTCCAGGTCCTATACCTATATTCTTTAGCAGCTGGTAATGAACAAGAATAAGGTAACTTTAAAAATTAGCAGGGAACCACAAGTCCGAAAATGAGAAAAAAGTAGGAATATAAGGAAAGTATACAAAAAAAAATAGGGAAGGAAAACGTAGGAGGACTACGACCCCCGACTGACCAGTATTCCTCGTAAAATCGAACTATTTAGAAGTGTCTGCTTAATTCCACTTTGGGTAGCTAGCTTGAACTTACACTGTTGCTTTTCCGATTGGGCCAAGTTTTTTTTAACTCAATAACATTAATAATAGTGCTTTACCACAGTGGCGATAAAACACTGGAAGGCAGCTCATACACCATACCAGTTCTAAAAAGCCTGCCAAAGACTGCTATAAGAGCGCTAAAAGTACTCTAAGACTGGTCTGTAAGAAAGGCACTAGAAATAACGGAGGACGAATTCGGGTCTCCTGACAAATGTAGCTAGTGGAGAGCAACCCTAAAACCTAAGAATTTCATGCCAGCATGATAACTCATCTGATAAAAGCACCGTCTGCACTCAAGTGGAATGGAAGGAACTGCATGGTGGGGCAAATTGTTACTCGGGTAGTATTGAGAATATTATAAACCAAGCGTTAAAAGGACATTCCTCCCATTTTTCTCGATCCTCCACATCAAGTACGGCCCCAAACTCCATTTACTTACAGTTAGTCAATCCCTTGGTAAATATCCGTTTTAAAATGTGGCGCCTAGAAGACTTTCTGTTGAATAATTGTTAACTATATTTACTGTGGGACGCACGTATATGATCCTTTACGTGCTTACAATAACCATCTGTGTGTGCACATGTACTAATTTGCTAATAATTACCATGAGATCAAAAATCTAAGAGTCTAATGCGGAAAAAATTAAAATGATAAGACACTAGCCTAGAAAATTATAAATTGTGATGTTGAAATACGAGAATCATTCCGGTTTGTGACGACACAATTAATGCGTTCATGCTGGTTCGTCTATTACGCACAATGCCAACTGAGACAGTAGGTGCGTTCTTTGCTACTGTCTCAGTTGACCTTGGCGGTGGTATATGCGCGGTTGGTGATCACCGCGTGGCTGTTATAAGACATGCGGTATGTTCTAAGGCAGGCCGGGTGTACCTTTAACCTCTGTCTATTACCTTCACCTTAGCAAACTGCCAGGACTTTATCGAAAAGACACTTTGTAAAGTGTTTACACTTAAGGTAAGAAACCTCAGTTTATGACCAGGGACATCGAGTGGTGTAAATCTGACTTGACGACATATTGTGTTTCTCCAACTCATTCAACTTGCTCGTGGATTTGCCTGTTGTAGTTGTGTAAAAATCAGCAAGAATGAAACGTAGCTTACACTCAGTGATGCATCTGGGTGGGGTGCAGAATTTTAGTCTAATGCTAATAATTAACAGGTAAATTCATGAGCTGTAATTTTTAGCTGTATATTTTTTTGCAGGGTGGCAAGACCAGTAGTTCGATTAGTCAACAAACAACAGATTAAGATTTAGCTCTTTCGAACGTTTTGCCGATTGATCAACCATGCGACATCCCATCCGCCCCCCCCCCCCCCCACCCTTCACCTCCTTCCCGTTAAATCGCCCTCGTTTGCGACTCACCTTAAGTTCAGAAAAACACGGCTGTGGAGAACACGTAGTGTGTTCAAGACCTGGAATATTGGCATCTTCTTCAAGGTTGCGAATAAAGAGAATTGCTCTGGAAATAAACGTTGACTTTGTTACTATCAGCCAGACTGAATATACCAAAGCCCCCCTGAAGAAAACGCAGTCTCTGCTTTACCTTCCACGACGTTCTGTGAGAATCAACTTCCCAGCCCGTTAGCGATGGGCAGAGTGAAGTCCCGTTTCGCCATATCCCGTTCTGCCAAATCCCGTTACGCCAAATCTAATTTGACAAAATGTTAGGTGCACGAAATTTAATTCCTTAGTCCTATGTAACGGGGATTTAAAAAGCAAACAGTCGACGGAGACAAGATGTGGCAACTGCTTAAACTGGCAATACAGAATGAAAAACTTTTATTTCAAAATTGTTTGGAATGCTTGGTCGTTACTAGGTCAATGCCCAAAGTTTTCCTTTAAGAATTGTAAGTTATACACAATGATGGTTACCCTTTCCCAAACGGGAATTCCCGTTTTGCAGAATCCTTTTTGCATAATAATATTTTTTTTTTAATTTAAGACTGCAGAAGTTAAAGATGCATGCCTATTGGGAAGGAAATTGTGATTAGTTGTGGTTTCAGTTGTTATGTGTTTAGCCACAGCGAGCGCAGCAGCGCGAGCGAGAAACGTAATTAAAAAATAATTGTACTACGAAACGAGTATTTCTAGAATGTTTATTCATTACACAAGAATAATGTATTATATATCGTGTGCCTAAAGTTTTTATGAACGGCATTTGGCGTAACCGGATTTGGCAAAACGGGATTTACCCTTAGGCTAAATCTTTTAATCTGCTTTGTTTTTGGCAAAACAGGATTTGGCGAAATGGGACGTAACCATGGACAGGTGTGGTACGCCGAACGGCCAATTGACTGACTTTGGTAGCACCCACTAGCGCAAGGTATGTGAAATCCACATTAGTTCGCAACTTCGCTGTTTGATGTCAAGAGATGGCGCCACTTATCCTTCCCTATCCTTGTAAATTGTTGACGTGTTTGGCGTTTCTGAGGCGGCATTTTCTACAACTTACTAAAAGAAAAAAGAAAGAAAGGAAAAAAGAATTCCTTAGACTATAGCAAGAAATTAGCTGCGAGATCAGTGCGATTACGAAAATGTCGCTACCGTGGTAACAACACTGCATGGAGAGTTATCTAAGACAACTTTTGTGTCGGCATTGCCGACTCTCAGGATGTCAAATGGCCGAACGACTGTTAATCGTCCCCATTCGTACGATTCATTTATACAGGGTTGATGGCGAAAGTGCAGAGGCGCGTAGTAGAGTGTGGTTACTAATGGTTGCGGCCTCCTTCATTAACGCAGCTGGTATCCCATCTTTACATGGCCACGGATTTGACACTGACGTTTACCAATAGCCACTACTCTATTTCTGGTAATAAACTATTGGGCCCATTGTTGTATTTTACTTACATTTCTGACCTGCCGTCTAACTCAATAAATGTTAAATTGCAAAAATTCGCAGATGATATCAAGATGTATCGATCTATTACTGATTGTAATGACCATGCAAATGCTCCAGGCATCTCTGGAATCAATTTTCCAATAGTCAGCTACGTGGCAGCTCCCTATTAATGATAGCAAATGTCTTGTTTTCCATCATAATAGAAACCATGCATACTTACATAAAAATCGTACCTTAAAGGCCGAGAAAAGTATTAAGGATCTTGGTGTCTACTTCTCATCAAACCTTAGTATCTCAAACCAGTGTAATCAGCTAGTTAGCAGGGCAAAACGAATTAGTTACATGGTGAGAAGATGCTTTTTCTCTCGTGACGTGCCTACTCTAATTAAAGCCTTTAAAACCTATGTGCGGCTTATTCTCGAATATGCCAGCCCAGTGTGGTCTCCATATCATCTTAAAGACATCAAACATATTGAATATGTACAGCGTTAGTTCACGAAATATCTTCCGGGATACTACAACTTGCCGTACGCAATGCGTCTTATTAAGTCGGGTCTCGAGTCTCTCGAGCTGCGGCGAATGCACGCAGACTTGTGCTTAACATTCTCCATCCTATGGGGTTTTGTTGATTTTTACCCAAAGCATTTCTTTGTGGTTCGTGGCAGTGGCTATACTAGGGCACACGCACTTAAACTGATGGTTGCGCCTATAAAAAGAGACTGTAGAAAATATTTTTTCTCAAATCGTGTGGTGCACCCCTGGAACAGCTGATCATCGGAGGTGGTGGATTCAGCGAACTTCCACATTTTTAGACGTCTTAGAAGGACCGATCTTGCAAGATTTAAAAAATATTTTTAATATGTTTTTGTTTTTAATATTTTAAAAACGTGTTTATGTAGATTACAATTGTTCCTGTTTTAGTCATATAATTGGTTGTATGTATCTTATTTCTCTTTTATCTAATGTATGAGTATTATCCTTTTAATGCTGGACAGGTGTAAGCGGATCCTAACAGTCCGCTGCTGTTTTCCATTTTCCTCACTATGAAAATAAATATATTAATATCTTACTATCTTTACTAACGGCCGGGTCGACTCCCATAGGGTGTTAATCCTAAACAGGGCCGTAGCTAGTCCCCCTTGGCGTCCAAGACGAACCAACTGAGCGGTGCCCCCCCCCCCCCCCACACACACACACCTTCACCTGACTTCCTAGGTTATTTAAAAAAATATTCACGTATTTTACATTACGGCTTACATAACTGAATACTAACTACTCCTAGTAAGTGAGAGAAACTCGTGTACTAGGTTATTTAAAGCTGTTGAAAACAATAGACATTAACGAATTTAAAAAAAAAAATAAGTGTTTTTCGTTGAACTGATGCGATTTCGTGATAATTTTAGCTTGTCAGCTGAACAAAATTCCTCAAATAATGTGATAAAGAGACGATAGTAATCTATTTCTCTTTAATAAACTGAGAATAAACACTTCAGAATAACTAATTCAACCGGAATCAAAAAACAGTTTTTTTCCCCCAAATTTTACCTTTTTTTCGGGTGCAAGCATCCCTTTATGAAGCAAGAAGCAAGTATACTGACGTGCCTCTTTATAAACCTTTTGTTTTAATTTGTTTTCCGTTCATCAAAGAAAAAACGAATAATCAGCTAGCAAAACATCTGGAAATTGTGCGGCGAGCACTAAACCAAGTTTAAGCAAGCACATTTCTTCTTACAGCCTTGTGTCTTTTGGTGCAACGCGATTTTTAAAAATGTATATTTGTGCTTTACCACCCACTTCCACGGTTACTGTACGTACAACGTTGTCAGGAATTCGGCGTGGCGCCCCCATGAAGGCGGCGCCCTAGGCGGGCACCTTGCTCGCCTTACCCTTCCTACGTCCCTGGTCCTAAAACACAATTTAACTCATTTGTCATCTGCACTAACGTGGGAAGGAATGAGATAAAACGAAATAGGTCCAGCTTATTTATTTGTCAAGGTAGTTAAAGATGCCCATTCACCGACTGACAAGTTGAAGCATCTATCGCCGTCTACCATTATTTAGTTCTATGTAGCACTTGATTTCAACAAACGAAGGAATGCTCAAAGAAATTTCTTTTTACACAACAAACAAGCCACGTACCTCCTTAATTATTGAATCTAAAGTTGGTGCGTCCACGTGCGCCAGGGAGCAATCGGTTAAGGTTAACGATATCACTGTCACTCGATAGCGCCCATCTAGCAGTTCAAAATCTGCGTTTCAAAACGGTCGATATATAGAAAAAAGAACCCATGATGTCGTTACACTTAACTTTACCGCTTGCTTCCTGGTACACGTGGGCGTACCAACTTTACACTTAATAATTAAGGAGGCACGTGGTTTGTTTGTTGTGTAGAAAGAAATTTATTTTTGTGTTCCTTCGCCTGTCGAAAATAAGGGCAAGACAGAACTACATAGCGGCAAATGGCTATAGATGCTGCAGCTTTTCATTTGGTGGAAATCCCCCTTTAAATCGTGGGTGTCACAACAGACTCGCATCGTACGCTTCTAACGTTATTCGTGTTCTCCCCTTCACTAGCTATTGGCTCTCCATTGGTTTCACTCACGTCGGACGGTGCACTGACTCCTGTAAATCCATCAGTAACAGTCTCTGTACTACCTAGATCTTCATACAAGTTGCATTTGTACTGTTAACGACTTAACATAGGCTTTAGAATGTGCGAGAAAGTGGCGTCGGGGTAGCCATTTTGTCTAGCCATACGAAAAAAAAAAAACAATCCCCAATACTGGGGATACTAATCGGCAGTAAGATGACATAATCGGCAAGTGCTTAATAACAAAATAAAAGAATGAAAGAGAACAAGACAGCCAGAGGCGTAGCTACAGGGTGGCAAGGATGGCAGATGCTACTGGACACCAACCTCAGCGTCGCCCCCCCCCCCAGCAAGAAAAAAATTGTTTCGATTTAAAAAAAAGGCTCTTCTGTTATTTAATTTTATATAAACTATATTTTACAAATTAATTTCGAGTATCTCCGTCCATCCGCTCCTTATCATAAAAAACATGGTGGCCCGTAAAAACTCCCAAACTTTTTTCCAAATGTTTTTTATAGACCCATTTGAATAAAATACGAAAAAGTGGTCCAAGTTTTCACTATAACAAATTTTTTTTTAAATTAGAAAACGTATGGACTTTAGATATTTTTCAGCTCGTGCGTTTTTATGGGGCATCCTGTAACTTAAGGAGGGGGGTAGGGAGCTAGGGCTAATTTGTTACCGGACCCACCTAACGTGGCTACGCCACTCAATACAGCATGATAATGAGACGTGAACAGAGCTCAGGGCATACAAGTAAGTCTTAAACAATCGACATAAACCTACAGGTCCCCCCCAACCCCTAATAAAAGGGACCCTGTCCCTTTTATGTACTACTTTAATCCTAGTCTACAATAACAGTCCCTTCGACGATAGGCATAGAATAGTGTTTCCCCTTGTAAGTTTCGCTTTCAGTGTGAACGAAATAATTCCGCTGTAATGTGCTGTCCTCTGTTGAAAGAAACTGCAAAGAGCCCGTCGTCTCCAAAAGATCGATTCCTAATTCAAAAAGAAGCTAAAAGATGGCAGCAGTGCGTCCATTGAGTTAAATTTCAACTTACAGGGAAAAACCTTACAAAGAAAATATCATATGAGGAAAAAAAGGAAAAAAATGGGAAAATATCTATATTCTAATTAAGAGATATCTTTTTCTTTTTCAACCCTATCCCTTACGGAGTAAACAAACGTGTACAGCTAGCTATAAGATGGGAAGAAAAGTTAGTTCCCATTAGTTCCCCCGATTGCTTTTCGTGACGATAAAAAAATATTCAAACGGATGTTATATTGAGCCTCTCTTCTAGTAAATGAGAGACACCTATGGCTACCAGGCAATTAAAGTGGTTGAAGACAACCGAATATTAATATTTTTTTCTTTAATTTCGGTTTCAGTTATCTGATCATTAGATGAAACAACAAATCATCAGTTAACAATACATCTGGAAATTGCAAGGCGAGCACTAAACAAAGTCCACGCAGGTCTTTTCGTACGGCGTTGTGAACTTACTTGCAATGCCATTAGTTAAAACATATAGTACTTTATCAACCACTTTCACGGGTCAACGGTCGGCCCGGCATCCCTGGGAATGTGGCACAGTTCGACGGTTAAACGGTTGGCAGGATTTCGGCACAGCATCCCTAGGAACGTGGCGCCACCCACTTCCACGGTTAAACGGTTGGCAGGAATTCGGCGCGGCA
>JAHWFP010132853.1:39133-53520 GCA_023313725.1 Lithobius niger
GGTTAAACGGTTGGCAGGAATTCGGCGCGGCACCCCTGGGAACGTGGCTCCCTAGGCAGGGGCCTTGCTCGCGGTATCCTTCCTACATTCCTGTCAGCTACCACAGGCCAGTGGTCAAGCTTCCTCTTCTCCAAACCAAGCGAATGCCGTTTCGAATCCCATGACTGACCAGGACTTTAAAAAAACTCCACAACTCAGTTCGGGATAAAAAGTTTTAAGTATTATTTTTGGCTGCTTTCTCGAGACTTTCCTGGCCCCGACTCTCACTGCAACTAGGACCCCTACCCCGACTTATTCTTCTTGAATGTTTTTCCCCCACCAGCTGAACTGGATAATCGTAAGCCCACGATCTTCTACTCCAACAAACGAGTGTCAACATTTTAAACCCTTACCCAACCCCAATTTACCCAACTCCAATTTACAGTTTGGTTAGTTTTTATTTCTCGTCTGTTGTTGGTTTATTAGAGCTAAAATCACGAAAATTGTGGCAGTACTAATATTTACGGGTCCATCCATTATAATTCATGAAAAGCACGACCAACAGACAGACGGCCTACTTCTAATGAGGAAAGCAGTCGTTTGAATTTTGTTTTCAATTTGTGTCAATAGGTGGCATTCCTGTGCCAACAATAAGGGCTCATAATTTTTTATTACTTAGGAAATATTAACATTTAGTGGTGTAATGAAAGAAAATTACGTAAGGGAAGTAGAAAACGGAAAAAAAAGGGAAAAAAGGGAAATTTTGTCTTTACTCAGGGAAATTCTGTGAATGAGAAGTAGTAACTACTGGCGCTACTAGTGTGCGAAACTATCTCTCATGCCATATATGGATACACCTACGGAAGCATCCATTGCTGGGAATGATGCATCCTCCCAAACACACAATACACGCAGATTAAGTATGTTCGCTCACCTTATAATAATAATAATAAAAATAATATTAAGTGAAGAAGGGAGAAAAGAAAAAATGCAAGTTCAAGCTTACATGATAGATAATGATCCTCCTATGATCTCGATCAAAAGACTGATTATACCTTGCTTGATCGTCTTGGTTCCACCCAACAGTTCCTCCAATATGGCGTCGGGATTGGCTCCAGTTCCTTTTTGTACATACCCCCACCACAAAAAGAGTGCCATGTGATAGTTGATAAAAGACCAAATGCCATCGCAGAGATCGCTAAATGAGGCCAACTGGAGGTAGCAGCCGCCAACATCTACGCAATTGATCAACTCTCTGGCAATACAGCGAGTTTTGTGCGTTACATTTGCAGTGGAAAAACTTTGGCGTACAAAATGGCAACACAATGTGTACATGGCCAATTCCCATGTATAGAATACCCACAGATGCTTGGAGGGGTGAAATGGCTCTTCAATGCTGAAACAAAATCATTGTTACTAATTACCATATTTTCCATTGTCAATGTTGATACAATCATTATGCCTACTGAGGTGTAAATATGTGCTGAACGTTAATGTCAATACAAGTAGGGATAGTTTAGTCTATTTGGCCCCATCACTTCTTCCAGTATTAATTTCTCTATAGTAAGTTTTCATTACCAGTCCGGTTTATTTTTCTTATTTTGCCCAGTGAATGGCTATTAAAAATAATTGCTGTTAGTTTACGTTTCAGTAACTTCACGAAGTCGACGACGAACTTCCTAAAACGAAGTGAAGCGCTTGTATGTCTTGACGTAGGCTCGTAGTGGCCAACCATTGAGCTGTTTGTTATTAGACCTTGCCTGGGTTGGTAGCCATTCTGACCGAATCCGGTTACGTTAAGTTACGTTACTAAGCCCGGTACACACGGAAGTGACATCGTAGGAGTCCTGCCGTTCATGTCTGGCTTGGTTTGACTTTGGCCTTACCCCGTGCAGCGATGTAGGCAACTACGCATTACGTATCATTATTAGAAAAGGTGAATATGTACCAGGGTGGTGGTTTGATAGTACTAGTGACGAAGATTTAAAAAAAAAACTAATGAAAAGTTTATTATAGTTTTTACTTTAGATAGCCACGACCTTGAAAACAAGACCAGCCATGGCATAGCAGATTCCCGAAATAAAAAAAACCGTGTCGGACTCCAGCGACCACTCAGTGTCGTGCATATACATATAAAAGTAGCTTATTTTGTTGTTTTACAAAAATTACTCTTGGGAACTGGTTAGTGGGCTGTGTGTTTGTCCGAACTACATTACCAAACTTCATTAAAAAATGGTACGCAAGGAAGGGGGAGATTTCAAAACATGGCCCTACCGCGTTTTTAAGGCTTGGGGTGCTTGCCCTAGGCTGATTATTCCAAGCATACATGGATTACCGAATCATTGCAAACACAATGGTCAACATTCCAGCACTGAGCTGTTGCCCATTGTGTCAGATGACCTTAGTCTTGGCAATGGATGGAACGTGATCCACCCCTTGGGCGCCTTCGATAACTACCAATCCAAACTCATACATCTGGAGACAGTTTAGTACCGTTACCACACAGAATGCCCATGAGCAAACTCCGCTCTACGTCCAGACTGGATGAATTTGGTTGCGTTTGGATTGTGGTTTTCGAAGGCCCTGCTTGTCAGGAGTTCGAGATCACAAAGTGGAAATGTTACATCATTGCCGACACAACAACACAATGTCCTCCCATCAGATGAAAAATCCATCAGTTCGAAATGATCGAACATCCCATGGGATAGAAATACCATCAGATAGAAAATGTGTACTTCTAGAACAGATAGAATTTTTCCCCGTCAGATAGAAATTTTTATCTCAGATTGAGTAGTAGTTTTGTTTCGTTTTTTTTTTCTTTTCTTTTTGTTTTTGTCTGTCCGGCGCTACTCCTACATTTTGTGATGAGCCACGATTTGCTGGTGATCATCTTATTTTCCAGTGGGCACGAAAAGAAAAACGTTTTGCCAAACAGAACTGCTTTTTCACAACCTTGCATGCAAATGGTTATTTCCATAAATCGCTCTGATACCTGGACTGGACAACCCATCTGCGTCACAATGCATCTATTTGACAGTCACTTGCAACGGACGATGGTGGCGGAAGTAAATGTCATCGAATTACTTTTTAAAGAATATCACTTTACGCAGGAAAAAAGTATAAAGACAATGTGTATTTAAGATGTTCGAATTACAAATGAGTGTACTATGCTGGCTTCAGTCTAAAAATGGGGAACAATGGTGGTGAAAGGTTCCTCCTCCCCTTCGTCATAACCCGTCATCAATTTTCATCAACATTGCCTAACCCCTCTCCATTACTGCGTCATTCTTAACATTAAACTCCCCCCCCCCCCCGAGCGAGACGACAAACTTTGCAAGTAAGGGATGCAATTATGTCACCAACTGCCCATAAAAATAAGGTTTCCCGTCAGGCCGAAAATTTTCTATCTGACGGATCGTACGATACATTTATAATTCTATCTGTCGGATTTTTCTATAATTCTATCTGTGTATAATTCTATCTGTCTATAATTCTATTTGTCTATAATTCTATCTGTCGGGTTTTCGATCCGATCGGCCTGAACCGACTTAACACCCCCGCATACCGATTGTGCAATCCCCACCCAGAACTTTATTGTTGACTGATATGTAAATACGACTGGCATAAAGCTTGCAGCACACTACTGCGTTCCGTTCCGTTCCGTTCCGACGACTGACGGCAACGGACGGTCCAGCGCACATTGCTTCCATCGCTAACCGTGTCAAGTCGGTTCCGCTGAGCTTTTAAATTTGATCGCGCCCAAATTGGCAATGCAAATGAAGAAGGACTTGCATTGACCTTAAGTAGGTAATTAGTAAAAAGTCGTAGTAAATTAGGTATTATTAATTCTTTGCGCTCTTGCATGATGACATTTAAGTCCAGAAGGCAACTGAAATAGGTTTGTTGCTGTATTTAGTAGGGGAAAGGTGTTCTGCGCAGGCGCGTGACGGACATCGACTGTGACGGCAGGTGCGTACACTTCTCCGATGCGATCAGTTTTTGACTGAAAGGATTCTGCCTCAACCACACGTCCGTCAGCCGTATACGCTGCTCGTCTAATTTACGTGCTTTTAATCCAAACAGAAATTTGACGGCCAGCGACGGAACGGAACGGAACGGAACAGAGGTGTGCTATGAGCTTCAGTCGACGGCCGTCGTCGTCCGTCACGCATCTCCGCACAACGCCTTTTCCCTCCTAAATACATATGCGAACATATTTCAGTTGCCTTCTGGACTTAAATGTCATCATGCCTGATCGTTAAGAATTAATGCCTAATTCACTACGACTTTCGACTTAACTACCTACTGAAGGTCAGTACAAGTCCTTCTTCATTTGCATTGCCAATTTGGGCGCTGTCAATTTAAAATCTCAGTAGAGCAGACTGAAATGTTTAGCAATGTGCTCTGGACTATCCGTTGCCGGCAGTTGTCGGCACGGGACGGACCTGAACGGAACGGAGTAGTGTGATACAAGCTTTAGTCTAGACCGGCAGTTGATGTTTCGTCGTATGAAACTCGTATCTTTTACGCTGATCGACTAAGGACCTGTCACGCTAACCATGGCGCCGTTGCCTACGTTCAACGGCGGCTGATCACCCATACGTTACTACAGTGTCGACCACGCTTTGAAATAAAACATTGTTTCTTGAATATTTAAATAAACAAACACTCGCAGTTAACATTTTACTACAGTTCCAATTCGCTTCTCGAATATTTAGCCAGTGACGGCAAAAATACCGCAACGACACAAAGAAATGCCTACGTTTACTAAACCTTGCAACAGCAAAAACGACATATATACACACCAAATCAAAAAAAAAAGCAACTTAAATCAAATAAATCCAGAACATAACTTCGAAATGTTGGTCGTTACATAAAGTTAGACGCACGATTGCAGAACGACAAATAACTTGCCACGAATTGACGGTTTGAGCATGTTGCCAGAACTTAAAGACGGGAAAGCCAAGGGCTCACAAGAAATAACTAAATACAGATGCAAACCGATTTACGTTACCTTTTGGACTTATATGTCAGACAACCTGAGCGGGGAATCGAACCCAGGACCCGCTCAGGCAGTCTGACATATAAGTCCAAAAGGCAACGTAAATAGGTTTGCATCTGTATTTAGTTGCCAGAACTTCGTTGGTAGGCATAAGAAATAAGTGATGGTAAAAAACCAACCAGCAAATAAAAATGTGTTCCTGGTATTTGTGCAACTCCCGTGTTGAAAAAAAATAAGTGATATTATATCAAAAACCAAGAACAGGTGAAGAGGCCGCCAAATAGAGAATGGTTCGGGCCGTTGCAGGAACGCAATCTAGTACTTCAGACGTTAAAGGAAAAAAATGCAGTAACAAAATTCAAATTTTTCTTTTTACCTTTGAGCTAGGCTATTAGTCAGTGGGATGGAATTTCACGAATGTTTCGTTCTGTTGATATCACTACTTTGAAGATCCGAACCATTCTCTTTCGGAGGCCTCTTTTAACAGTTTTGGTGTTTGATATAGTGTCATACTTAGACGAAATTACTGAGAAGCCGAGGAATATTTACTACTCGTCATTATTATTATCAATAACTTTCGTTAAAACCATAATTATACAAATGCATTGATGAGTGCAGCTAGCCTTCCGCTATAGCAGCTAATAAAACCTACGACCTGCCGACTAGCTTGGGAACGTTAAGCGCCAGATTTATTAACGCGCTTTGACGCTGCAGTGCCGCTTCGGTGACGTATGTGCGCGTTCGGTTCCCTAACCTCGTGTACAAAAAATTACAGTTTGAAACCAATGAGACGATGTTGCTTTATTCGCCTACCTCGTGAGCAAAACATGTATTTTAAAACCAATGCGACGAATTTTGGTACATTGATGTACTAATCTAAGACGTACCCGGGGAAAATGTTATACATCCTTTGCAGATTAACTAAAAAATTCGGATAAGTTCTTTAATTACTTCCCAATGAGTCTTCAATCATTTCTGCAGCAACATTTCATATTTCAGGATAGTTCTTTACTCCACCAATAAACAATTCCATGTCTATTTCTTCGAAATTGGACGCCATTTTCGGTAACGCTTTTACGGTAAACGGCGGACGTGTGCACCGCTCAAGTCATCCAAGGTACACAGAGACGCAATTGCGTTTTTTTAACGCTGCGTTAACGGGGGAAATTGCGGTGCAAAACGACCGCACGAGCGGCGGGCGGTAACGCAACGTCGACGCAGGTACGTGTGCAGTACCCAACAGATGGCACGTAAACCAAACCGTAAATGCGGTACCGCAGCGGCGACCGCACGTGTGCACCGGCGCTAACTCAAACATTTTTTTTTAAAGCTTTATAATTAAAAGCACTAGTTTTCTGTGGCCGTGAGACATATAATCACAGAGCCTTCTTCCTATATTTTAAATTCTCCCATTGTCTCACTGTCATTATAATAACCGATTGACTATGTTCTACTACGATCAAGTATTACGTCATCAAGAAGGGGAGGGGGGGGGAGAGGAGTTCGCCTACTTGTGACGACGGCTGACGAGGGGAGTGGGCGGCCATTTGATGACGTAAGCACCGCTACCCCAGTAAAAACAAAATTTTACAAGGTGGAAATACGTCAAAAAAAGGTCTTTAGAAAACTGTGGATATACGGGCAAACACCCTCTCTTGAGGGGGGGGGGGGGTAAATTTAGAAATGACGTAATACTGAAAGAGGGGGGAGGAGGTTGAGCAATTGATGACGAGGGGGAAGGGGTTGAAAATGGCCAATTTCTTGATGACGTAATACTTGAAAGTCTCCTATCCTATTACTGTTACCGTTCGATTATCATGCCAGGTATCATCTTACAGAAACAGCAGCAACGCCTAAGAACGCTCAAAATCCGAACCAGTAGCGCCATCTGTTATCCGTTATGATGACAAATGCTTGCTTTTACCCAAAACCTCAAAGCCCCCTGAGAAAAAGCTTGTGAGCAGCAGCTTCTTCGATTCGGGTAGCCTAAAGGTATGGGCCACTTTGACAGTACTCGGTAGACCTGACAACACTTGACGCCATTTACTAGGCACATACCGTCCTCAGACGGGCTATACCAGCTAGTTATCGTAAGCGAACGTAATCAATTACATCGGACAATGACGTCACGGTTTCTAAACTCATTACATCGCTACTACAGCTAAGGTAGAATAAGTTTAATCTCACTCTTACAGGGTTCCCACGAAAATACTGAAATAAATTACTCCGAGTTTTCAAGGTTTTCCAGAGTAGTTGAAGTCAATTTCCAGGGCATTTACCGTAATTGTAGGAAGGAATACTTTGCACATATTTTACCAATCTTACTGTTTCCACATCGTACTAGGTCCACATCGTGCAAAAGAGTAAAGAGCCTAATTTAATGAATAAAGAAACAGGAGGCTAACATTTTTTAATGCAGAATGCTAATACATTAAGTTCCTATGCACTTTTAGGCTTATTCATACCCTTATTACTTTGTTGTTGTTTTTTTACCCTGAATTTTACAAGTTTTTTGTGTGGAAAATGAGAGAATTCCCTGAATTTTTCCTGAGTTTCAAACGTATTAAATTTCCTTATTTTTTCCTGAGTTTCAAACGTAGTTTTTAAATTCCTTAAGTTTTCCAGGTTCTCCAAGTTTGTGGGAACCCAGCTGTTTTAACACTAAATGTAGACATAGCAGTAGCGGGCACACGCATCCGTGGGGCAGGATCAACTGCCAGTAAAAGCGATTTTTTTTTTTAGCTTGTCATTCTCTTTTTTACCATTTTTGGCCCCTTTCAGTGGCCTTCCCCGCTTTCTTTTTGCCCTTCTTATGACTCTAGGTCATTTTTCCTCACTGCGGCCAGCATTTGTCAGCGCAGAAAAGCAAAATAAGGCATGTTTTTTCTTCAAAAAGGGCATTTTTCCCCCAAAAAAAACAGGGGCAATGCTCTCTTGGTCCCCCCCCCCATGCACGCTACCATAGTAAATGGTTATAAGTTACTACGCTATTAGTTCGAAGCTGTCAGTGATTTAATATTTTTCCCGTTAAAAATGTATTATTGTTTTTACGAGTGCTTCAAGTATACCGTATGACGATCGTCTAAAACAGCTAAATGATCCCGTTAAAAAAACATGTTTGAGCCTCAAAAACGTGAAGCCACAACAGTGAGAACTACGAGCACTCCGTAAATGTACCTTAAATTACTGAGTGGTTAGCCTTAAATAATTCAATTAACTAAAACTAGTTTAACTGCTCCGTTTACTGACTGAGCCTGTTTGGCTAGTCCATGGTGCAATTATTTTAACAACTGAATTTCAGTAATGGTAATGCGAAACGTGACTGACATTAGCACAGCAAAATAAGTTAAATGTTTACGTTAGACATACCTGTTAACGAAGTCCATGGTGCCACTACGCAAAATCTGCAATGGCACAGTTTTCTATTTAATAATATTTTTTATAAATTAGGAGAGAACATACCAAGGAGGTGTTTGCCCAATTTGGCATTTTAGTCCCGCGCATATTTCAAAGCTCTCTTCTAACAGCTAATGGCGGCCGGACTGCCATCAGCAACGGGCGAAAAGGCGCTTGGTTCTCCAACAATGAATGCTTCCTCAAACTATGCATCAAACAACCGCTGTAACGCTTTGTTTTTCCTGTCTTTGAATTGAGAAAAACGTCAACAATGAAAGAAAACGCATGCATGCGTGCGTTATGTTGGCGGTAGTTGTCCAAGATGGTGGAGTATGGAGTGTCTTTTTGGCCATCCGTAGCCTCTTTTGGGAATGTCTTTTTTGGAGTGTCTTTTGGCCATCTTTTGGCCTAAGAGGAGCATTCAAAAACTTACATTTTAAGGGAAACTCACAAAGAAAAAACACGACAAACAACCCACAAAGCAAAACAACGACAACAGCCACCCCTACAATAAAAACGGGCGAGGGTGTCAATTCTTTGGTCAGAAGTTGAAACTGTTACGTTGTTGCCTTGAATATTTGAAATTGGCACATTGTTGCTTCGACTAACAATTTGCTGTGCAATTATTTTTTACACGGTACGGAACGCTCAAGCTAAAGCGATAAACTGGGATTAGGGGTTGGTTGTCACTGCGTCTGTTACCATTCAGCATATGATTACGTAAACCGAAAACCTGGAAACAGCCATGGGCAAAACAAAACCCGAGGTGAAGTCGCGCACAACTGCTAGTCATTCAGTTTAAACGTCTATCTATGTCTATGTCTATGTTTATGTCTATGTCTATGTCTATGTTAGGATCGTTGTCATGTCTTCTTGAGAGGCGATGCTGCTGAGGATGGGGCATGGAGCTTTGATTGGATTGGTGTATTCACACTATTCCCCTGTGTTCCTGTGGCTGGGGTTGGTAGTTATGTAGTGCCATATCCTCTTGGAGTGCCCCAAGTATGTTCTGGAATAGGCTGACTTAGAAGGTGTGGTAAGTGATCAGCTGTTACTACCAAGGTTATTCGGGCTACGTCAGCTGTCCAACCCTAGGCGTGTACTGCGGGCTGTGGGCATGGTTTTGTTGTGTTTTACGGCAGGCTGCCTTGGTTGGTCAAGAATGCTTCCCTCCAGTTCCCCAGTCGTGATGAAGTCACTTGGTTGTTAAGTTTATTTTTTGTGCTCTTTGGCTTGCTTTGTAAAGTTTAAATTAATTTTTTTTTCTAGTTTTGTAGTTTGATAAGTTTTGTTGGTGCTGATGGTCCCATGTGGGCCCATACTCTTTAATTAACTTGCTCACTCACCAACTTTAAAGTAGTATTATTGTTTCATTTTCCTCTGGTTTCTAGTCCATTTGCGGAAGTCAAAGCACTGAAGAAATTGATTTACTAAAAATTAAATACTGGAAAAAAACAACAACACCTAAAGCATAAAAACCAGGTTGTAAAGACTCACTAAAAATTGTCCTTCATGGCTTTCTTACAAGCTGTCGTATCATTGGTAATCCATTAGTTTACACTTTGTGTTACGTGCGTGCCCCCCCCCCTCCCTACCTTCACTTTATACATAACATAATAAAATCGAACGCATTTTTCTTTCGGGGAGAGGGAGGGAGAGCGTCAATTTACCCCTTCCACCCCCCCCCTCCCCTTGCATAAATTCTTAGCCAAGCTTTGAATGCTCCCCTTTCAACAATAAGACTCCCATTAAAATGAAAATGGACTTTATTAATGCAAAAACAAACAAAAAACACTGAAGCGTATAGAGCAGGATGTAGGAAGGCTGCCTCAAAGAAAAAAATCCTTTAATGCAGTGAAACCAGAAAAATCCATGTAACGTATTTGCACTATGCATTATTAGTTTTGTACATTCGCCTATCAAAACCAAACATAATCCAAATTAGTTGCACGTAAAAGAAAGGACAACAAATCGACTTGTGCAATTTCCGCCCCATTTCAACAACTTGCTAGCATCGTGCCATGTGTGGTTTTTGCACCGAGGTTTTTTTTTTTATTTCTAATTTCTTGCTAAAAGCAGTACGGAATACATGGGAAATTAATTGACGGAAAGAAAACTGAAAATCGAAAGACAATTGAAAAAAACTGAAAAACTGGTGTGTGTTGTGCTGTAGTCCGAATTCGCTGCAACTGAAAAAAAGGAATCAATTTTGTGAAATGTGACTAAATTAATAAATAAGAATAAATGGATGTAAATAATATAAAAGCAAATCGGTAATACGCCACCAGCCGACCGAGCCATCAGCGAAAATCTTACACTGGAAATAACATAGTACAGTGAGCCACCTTATAGCACTTAAAGCAGAATCTAGCGCCGCTTAATATTATCATTTACTATCTTGTACTTGCTTGCATGACGCGAAGGAATGCACAACGCCATTTTCTTTTAAGGAAACAAACAAGCCACATGCCTCCTTATTATTGAGTAAAAATGTGGTACGTCTTCGTGCACCTGGGAACAAGCCGCGTAGGTTAACGATATCACCCTGTCGCTAGATGGTGCTACCATAGATTCTTTATATTTTCAATTGGTGGTAACCGCCCTTTAAGTTTCATTCAATTGATGTGACCCGGATTCGAACCGGCGAATGTGTCCACCAACAGATCATTATGACGCCGCCTTTACAATATGGGCACTTGCGCACTGGTCACAACTAAAGTTAAACAATGACGTGAAAAACGTAATGTTTTAAGGAAAGGGGTTTGATACTTATCCCCCAGATAGCTTTGGCAGGGACGGTAGTCATATCCCCTACTTCTCTTCCCCCCCCCCCCCCACAACTCCCTGTCGTAAAAAGATAAAGAAATTCTACAGAAAAAAAAAACCACTGCTTGCAGCTGAAATACATTGTCGACCGGTTCATTGAAGATACTTCTTGATTTCTCCAGCTAGTTTCAGTTTCCCAGACATCCAGACTTTTGCCTAAAGTTACCAAAAATCTCCAGACTTTTAACTGAGCTTAAATTAATTTTCGTGTGTGAAGAAAGTTGGTTTGAATACTGCTAACTATTGTGTTGTTCTGCGTCTGCGCTGTGGGTTTGTTAGAATCGATGACTAGCACGGAAGTACAAGAATCGGATCCTTTCCGGCTCTGCCACGAGAATAGTAATGCCGGTAACACTTTAACAGGATGTCTCTGCCTGCCAGCATGCGTTGTCGGTTGCATCAACAACGAATCACGTGCTCGTGATAGACCAGCAAAAAATAAAAAGGTTTCCTCGACATTCATGGATCAAATTTTGTGCCCCACACCATCGAAATTTTCATACTTGAAAATGACAATCGCCAGACTTTTCGTATGAAATCCAGATTTTTTGGAGATGTTTTCCCAGACAAACCGTACTTCCATGGAGATGGCATGACGTCACACCGCTGTCTTCGCAAGCTGCTGTTGCCGCCATGTTGGGTTGCACAAGACACGTGAAGGCAAGTCTTCGCTCGTGTGCGCTTAATTTACTTGTTGCTCGTGCCCATTTACCGAAAACAAAATCGTAACAATAAGGCCCGGCACAAACATGTCAGCAAATAAAAATTAAGCTTACAGCGAGAGTTCGAACGTGGCAAACATTAGGCCAGAATACGGAATTTCACAGAAAAAAATCGGTAAATTTTGTGCCATAGTCGGATTTTTGGCTGGCGCTTCAGCACCCTGGCTGTGGTCAGAGCAAAGGTGGGTTGTGTGCAAACCAACAAAGCGGGCTGCACGACCGGCCCTCCGCGAAAGAGGCTTCACTCGCTAGTATGCTACGATGACGTCATGCCAGCGCCATATTAGTTCTCTTTCTTCCATGTTTCTATTCTGACAACACTGTTCAGGACAGCTTAGAGCATCCAGCAAACGAGGCTGCGTTACGTACTTTACGTAATGTGGGTTTTTTCCCCGTACAGCGTAATGGTGTCGGAACGAATAATCGAGACGACACGTAATTGCTTATGCTGTAAGCCCAGAATTACTCCTTTCTCGCGCACCCTTGTGCAAAGGTCTTGCGCACCAGACTAGATCGATCCCTCAATAGCCGTTAAAGAGCCACCCTCTTCTTCCACTTTTGAGGCGTCGAATTGTACGTCTTGTTTCTTGTTCCTTTGCCTGCTTCTTACATCCACACACCCGAAGGTGTGGGAGCCTTCTGATCTCAATCTTCGCTTAACTCGGGCTTTTTGTAGACAGAGTTTCATGACGAAAGAGGCAGACGACGCGAACGTGTGCACATCACATGTTTTAATCTCTGCAGCCAAACTAGCGCCTGTTTCGATGCATCTAGCATTGCACGAATCGATGAAAAGAGACGCGTCCGCTACACGCAGCACTGCAATTTGCAGCTGAACTGTAGGGAAATGAAACAGCTATTTAGCGAATTGCTTTAGCAAGCGCAGGGGGGGAAATCGTACTAAGATGGATTGATTTTTATTTCCATGAGCCTTGGCTATTTACTATGCGCCCAATTACAGGAACTAAGTAATGTAGCCAAACAGATGCACAACTACAACTGTTACAAGATCTTTACTTTACTTTATTTCAGAGCTTACAGGCCCACAAATCCATACGCTCTAACTTAAAAACTACTTCTAACCTACTTAACACCTAAGCCAAACAAACAGCACAACCTTTATCACCTGCTCACCTTAATGAACCTTAACTAGACATACGCTCCAAAATGGAACCAAGGGGAGCATGGGGAACGAGGAAGGGGAACACTAGACGCCAAGAGATATCCTGTTCTCAGATGCGATCCCACTACTGCACAATATGGGAGCTTTTGGCTGCTCTGTCTCCAGTCTGACCCGATCCACTCCGCATTAGTCAACCTGGTGGTCCAAGGCTCCCCTCAAACCACCATATTGATACCATGCTTAGTGCGGACACCCAATCAACACAGGATTACACCCGACAGGTATCCAATGCTCAAGATCTTCACCATAAACTCAACAACGAAATATTTCTTAATTACTGAAAATGGAGGTCATTGTGTGATCGATGACTCGCAACAGTTGAACGCTTCATAACTGCCAACGTTATTGATATAGGCACTAGATTCGGGCCACTCAGAAAAGGGCTTGATGTTATCATTGAGTGTTTAAACAGTGATCTCGCTCGCCTGTCTCTGCTGCATGCAAGGTGCACTCTTGGCCATTTATTACTACCCACCCGTTACTAAAACAACTAGGTCTATGTGTAAAATGAAATCCCGTCGTCCATAGGCATCGTTGCACACATTCTTTCAACCTCGCAATACGATTACAATCATAAAAAAAATGGCAAACTAGGCTATGGCCCCCTCTCTCACCCCCGCCCACCCTCACTCCTCATGCCCACTTGTCATTTTAGCCTGTAATACATTATAATCAGCAGCTGGGAAGTAACACAAATAAGAGCACAATGGATTTTTTAATATTTATTTACCAAGACTTCTAACAGGACGGCTATCCGTTTTTCAGTAAACCCCAAGGTGCACCTATCCTACAGGCATAAACGGGTGATATTCGACGCGTGGCGAGTTATTCTTTCAACGGCCCGACTCTATTTACGATTTCTTTGCCATATTGCTAAGTATGATTCACACAAAAGCTAACCTAACTTTTAGCATTACTTGCGGCTTTACTTTCGATGGAAAATTCAGTTAGATCGAACGCAGATTTATAACGGATTTCTTTTTTTCACATTGTCAACAAAAGACAGAAAATGTATATCAAAAGTAACACCAATTCCTGAATTTAAAAAATAATTTAACTGAAATGAGAAGTAGAAGGGAAAAAATTATTAAAAAGTTCAAGAAAAAAAGAATCAAAGTCCAGTTCTGTTGCATTGGCTGCCATGGTATATCCTGTTCTCAGATGCGATCCCACTACTGCACAATATGGGAGCTTTTGGCTGCTCTGTCTCCACTCTGACCCATTCCACTCCACATTAGTCAACCTGGTGGTCCAAGGCTCCCCTCAAACCACCATATTG
>JAHWFP010132854.1:0-25029 GCA_023313725.1 Lithobius niger
GATTGTGGCTCGTGTTATTCTTTAGTGGACTCTAAATTTATTGAAACAGTTGCTAAACCAGGTGATGTTAAGCCCCTGCCCTTACGTTTGCTTACAGCTAACGGTGATATTATTCAGACTTCTGGTTATATTTTCTTGAAAATTGAGTTGCCGGGTAAAGCCTTTTAGCACTCTTTTGTTATTTGTGAACAACTTCCTGGTCGCTTTATACTTGGCACAGATCTTATCATGCGTGCTCGTGTAGTCCTTTCCCTGCCAAATTTAACTTGGTGGTATGAGGATTTATGAAGACTTAGGTACAAGTTCTTAAGCAGTTTAGTTGATACCCCTATCTGTACCCATGTGTCCACTGAAATTTGCTGGCAAACTATCCTTGACAGAGCATCTTTAAGTGATGTTGACAAATATAGTTTTTCCAAATTTTTTGAACGTCATGCCTCGGTTTTCAGAGATGAGCCTGGTTCTTGGACAACTGCTGAAATGCATATTGAGGTCAAGCTTAAGCGTCCAATTTATACCAGACCATTTCCTGCTAATCCTTCTAAGTTAAAAAAAACTTAATGAAGTGATTCAAACACTCCTTGCTGAAGGCAGAATTCGAAAATCGAACAGCCCATGTTCTTCCCCCTATTTCCTTAAACCGAAACCAAATGGGGATTTACGATGTTTGGTTGACTTTCGCCTGCTGAACTCTAATACTGTGGGGGACACATACGCACTGCCATCTATTGACTTAATTTTGAGCCAATTAGGGCGTCCCAAGTACATCACAACTATTGATTTGCGTTTGGCATATCACCAGATACCTTTAGATGCTGAGTCAAGCAGATTAGCAGCTTTCTCTATCCCTGGCGCCCTCTATGAACCACTCTATATGATGTTTGGTTTAGTTAACTCGTCAAAGGTCTTTCAACGTATGATTGATGACTTGATGCGAACCTCTGATTTTATAGGCCTATTCCAATACCAAGATGATCTTATATTATTTCTGACTGTAAAATTGAGCATGAAAGGAAGCTGGATTGCGTCCTTGGTAGGCTTGCATTTGCTAATTTGACCGTCAACACTGATAAATTTCACTTATGTAGATCAGAGGCTCGAATTTTGGGTTTTATTGTCTCTGAAAAGGGTATTTTGCCAGACCCAGAAAAAGTGGATGCTATTTCTAGGATTAAGCCCCCCCACCAAGCTTAAGGAGGTCAGATCTTTCCTTGGGATGACAGGTTTTTTTAGAAGGTACATCCGTTCATACAGTTTAATTGCCCTTCCTCTTTTCTCTTTGCTAAAATCTGCTAAGAAATTCGAATGGTCCCAGGAATGCCAGATTGCCTTTGACACACTTAAGGAGAAGTTAGTTACGGCACCCATCCTTGCTCAACCAGATTTCTCAAAGCCTTTTACGATCCGATGTGATAGCTCCGGTTTTGGTCTTGGGGCTATTTTGTCACAAGAGGGTGCTGCTGGTCCAAATGTCATATGTAATGCCAGCCGTCTGCTTCGTGGTAACGAGGTTAAATTTAGCACCGTGGAACGAGAAGCACTTGCCGTGCTATGGTCAATCGAGTTATTCTGGCCTTACATCGAGTCCAACAAATTCTTGGTGATTAGTGATCATGCCTCTCTTGAGTGGTTAAAGAAGGCTAAAGACACCACTGGGAGGTTATCTCGGTGGGCACTTCGTTTGTCATGCTTTGATTTCACCATTAAATACAAAATCTGGTGCATCTAACACTGTAGCGGACTGTTTATCACGTCATGCCCTCACAGTATCTGAGTGTATCTTAGGTAATGACGACACTGGTCGATTGAAACTTGCTCAAACAGCTGATCCTGTTTTAAACCTCGTTAGACGATTTTTGATTGATGGACAAAAATTTCCAACTACTCCCTTGGGTCGTAGTGCTCGACGAGTTTTTTATAACGCGTCTATTGTCAACGATATTTTGGGCCGTACCTTTAGAACATCACTTGGCGAACAACAGTTTTGTGATCTCATTCCTCCTCCAGAAAGAGCTCGTATTATTGTGGCTGCTCACATGGGTCCAGTTACCGCGCACTTAGGAGTGGCTAAGACGGTTCAGCTAATTCAAAGGCATTCCACATGGTTCGGGATGGTGAGAGATGAGGCATTGTTCATCAGGAAATGTGTTAAGTGTCAAACTTGCAAGGCTAATCCTACAGATTTTAAAGGTGCTGTGGGTGCTGCTCCCATTCCTCAACTTCCAGGCGATACATATTGCATCGACGTGGCTGGACCTTACACCAGATCCAACAGGGGCAACAAATATCTGCTCATAGTTATGGACTCCTTAACCAAGTGGCCAGAACCTTTCCTATTAAAGACGCCAGGGCAATAACTATCGCTGAGGTGTTGGTGAAGGAAGTTTTCTCTAGGTATGGGCAGTGCCGTCGCCTCGTGAGCGACAATGGGAAATCCTTCTTGAATGGGGTGATGCGTTGCCTCGCTAAGATGTTTGGCGTTAAACAGACTTTCTTGTCCTTTTACAACCCTCAAGCTAATCAGGCTGAGTGCCTCATTGGTTCAATCAAGAATCTCATTCGTGCTAGATTGGGTACTTCGCAGAAATCCTGGGACCTTGATATCCCAATGATACTGATGGCCTTACGAGCTTCTGTTTCTCAGACCACGGAATTTAGTCCTTCTCTACTTCACCATGGTCGTGAAATGCGTCTTCCTGGCACTATTGACCCTCAACTGTTGGGCCCCATGGATAAAAAATCCTCTTAATGGGCCGTCAACATGTCTCGACGGCTGAAAAATGCTATCACTTTAGCCAGGGAATCTCTGAAGGATCAACAAGATCAAAACAGAGCTAAGGCTGATAAAGGGAAAATGCCCCACTCCTACGAAGTAGGTGATGAGGTTTTAAGGCAGACACACTACTGATCAAGCAAGATAAAGTACTTTTCAAAGGCATTAGCGGCAAAATTCGAGGGACCTTACGTTGTTCATGAGGTTATTTCTCCTCTTACATACCGCTTGAAAGACCCCATCAAAAGGAAGATGCATGCCGGGACTTTCCACTTTACCCAACTTAAAGCTTTCAATAAATAACTTATTTTTAGTTATATTCCTATTACATCTCGTATTTCATCACTTTGTATATTTTTTTTCCTTTCTCCCTTTTTATCCATTCGGCAACACTGTCTCGGGAACGTCCAGCAAACTGGGATCCATGTAACATGTCCATTGATCAGCTTTTCCCTCGGAAATTCCATTCTCCATCCCACAACCACCCTGCCACTCCTTTCTCATGTTGTTTCCTGCCTTTTTTGTTTTTTTGGTCTTGAACCCGCTGGTCGGGCAGCAAGGCGTGGGCTTGTCCGCCGTGCCCCCTAATTTCCGATGCCAAACACCATGTTCGCAACAACGGCACGCGGCTTTATCGAAAGTCACACAATTGATGATCACTTGCAGTGTCTGGCAATCTAAGGCCTATTGCCCTTCACGACCGGTTGCTGTTTCCGCGTGGTGTAATCACATCCTGCTATCCCGCACCCAGATGCGGGTTCCGCGGGTGTTGCACAATATTGCACAACGCTGCATCATGTGGCAACTACTTCTCGATCTTGCATACATTTGAGCAGAAGGGATGTGCAGTGGTCATGCGTAGCCGTATATAAGGACCTACCCGCCGCATGCGAATCATTTCTTCGACCAGAAGCGGGCAGACAGGATGATGGCTGCAGAGGCACCGATGGACGACTTTCCCAGCTATGCCGTAGTAGAGAAGTCTAAGGCCGGCAAGACTCGGAGGCAACTTAATCGGGTTTGGACGGAAGAGCTGGGCGAGTACCAGGACAAGAAAGGTTTTTCCGGACCTCCAATGGGCTACATTGGCAGATGCAACAAGAAGAGCAAGGAGTTTGATTTTTTCATGGAATTATTCGGGGAGACCGCAGATTTCATCATAAGGAGGACCAACCAATTCATGGACTACAGGGCCAGCAATGCCAAACGCAGCACACGGAACGTCACGTCAGCCAACACACCAGGACCAAAAGGCAATGCAGGGACTTCGACTCACGGGGAGCCATCAGCCGTGGCCAACACAACAGTCGAGTCATTGGTTCTGCCACCACGTCCATCACCACCCCACATCACTTACTGCCAGATTTTGCCACTCACTGGAATTCCGACTGAACCACAACTGGGAATACCACAACCAGACGTCCACATGGAAGAAGCCAGGTCAAGCCAAGCACAGCCGCCAATGCCAGAAACAGATGTCGCCGAGGAGGAGGACGAATCAGACTACCCATATTACTGCGAGGAAAATGAGGACTACTATATAGGCAGCAGCCAAGAATCAGATGAGGATGAGTTAGATGACGAACTAAAAGAAACCGAGTCAGAGGACGATGCCGACGCCTGCCTTACGACGTCTAGCAGTGAGGAGGAAGCAGCAAGGCCAGACAGTCCATCACCACCGCTAAGGCCAGAAAGCCCACCACGACCTCGAACCTTAACAGAAACCTCTACTCCCATGCCAAGGCAATCATCAGAAGCGACGTTGCCCACATATGAGCCCGGTTGGTCGGTCCTACTACGTCCCACACCAGCAGAGGCGGTCTCGTCGTCCAGCCAAAATACCAAGCCAAAAGCCAAAGTCGCATCATCGCAGGCGCGGCCATTTATGAGACGAACCAAAAGAGGAATCGTTCGCTTCCCTCGGGGTCTTTCAGGTAGATTCAGAAGTAAGGAATCCGAGGAGATAATCTGCATCGTTTCGTCAGATGAGGAGGAAGAAAGAGCCACCACAACGACAGCCAACGTAGTCGAGCCACCACCCCCACAATCACCGCCACCGTCACTGGAACCGAGTAAACTAGAAGCCATGAAACGACGCTGGCGAGTCGTACTGTACGACAAGATCTACAGAAGTAATATGTTCCCCGAGCCACCCGAGCAAAAAAGGACACGATTATTGCCTCCTCGAAGTTGCTACCTCCAGGAGATGCGCCACGCCAGGATAACCCAATATGTCAATCACCGTTTCAGCCAACAACAGTCTCAGCCAAGCGCTCCACCAGTACAATCCCCAAAAGACCCGAGAACAGAACCCCCAGAAGATCTGAGCACAGGACGGTTGGTGCTAGAGCAGATGTGTGCAGAGGTGGACAAGACACTCAGGAGCCAGTCAGAGTCCTCGTCGTCAACGTCGCCGATCCAGCCAGCGCAAATCCAAAGGGAAGAAGCAGGGGCTAACTCTAGCCAAGAGCCAGCTGCCAAGGAGACACCTTCAACGGTCGTATCGTCGCAACTCCCTCAGCCAGGGGAACAAGCAGAGGCCACTTCCAACTCCAACTCCAGCCAAGACCCAGCAGTAACGACAACCACGCAAGCCTGCCAAACATCGCCGAAACGGAAGAAACCACATCCCACTCCCGCTTGGGTACCATTGACGAAAGACGAGTTGCTGGCTTTCATCGGAATACTGATAATCATGGGTTACAACAACTTGCCGGAGATGGCGCAGTATTGGTCCACGTCCCCAGACCTGGGAAACCACTCCAACAGATCGACCATGACCAGAACAAGGTTCAATCAAATTTGGAACAACTTTCGGCTGTTCAAAGAACCGTCTTTCACTGGTACCGATCCCCAGACTGCATCGCCCACGACCAGGCTAGCCATGGAAGAGCAGAAGGCCAAGGAGGACATGGACGCAATAATGAAGGTGCGACCGATGATGGAGGCTATCAACCAGGCATTCCGCAAGTGCAGGAACCCCGGATCAGTTCTCTGCATAGACGAGTCAATGACTGCATACACTGGAAGATCCAAGATCAAGGTATACTAGCCCAAGAAGCCCATCAAGGTCGGCTTTGAACACTTCACTCTCTGCGACCCGTTCGACGGTTACATCCTCAACGACGAGGCACACATTGGAAAAAAGCGCCACATGGCCATTGACCCCGCCCAAGACCCCGCCAAGGAACTCGAGAACAACAAGATGGCTCACACAACGATCTACACCGCGCGCTACTACCTCAACTATGGTTACACCATCGTCTGCGACAACCGCTTCACTTCGGCACTGCTGTTTCAGGTCCTCTACGCCAAGCTAGGAACCTTCTGATGCGGGAACCTGCGCGCCAATGCTGCCGGAATGCCATACGAGTTCACGGAAGAGTTGCACAAATTCAAGAAGGAGCACTAACGTGGCGACAGTATCCTGCGTCAGAGCGGCCAGCTACTGCTGAGCATCTGGTGTGACACCAAGGCCGTCCCTCTACTCAGCACCCACGTGGATCCTTTGGCCGGAAAATGTACTGTCAGAAGACTCATCGTGGGCCAGAAACACCTAGTTACTTGCCCACCGGCAGCCACGACTTACACGGAGTGCATGAATGGCGTGGACATGACCAATCACCTCATCTCCTCGTTCTACGTCGGCAGGAGGTCCATTAGATGGCACCGCTACCGTTTCTTCCAAAAGCTCAACCAGATTCTCGTCAATGCCAGGCTCAACATGGTCACGGTCTGCGGCCTCGATAGGGCTGGCAAACGCTCCCAGCTGACTTACCGAAGATCGCTGGCCAACCAACTCATCAATCGAGTACGCAAGACAGGCCCCATAAGACTTCCAGCCGTCTTGGCGAGTCATCGCCACGAAAAGAGTACGACGAGCCGCAGATGCCAGGTGTGCAGGAAGTACAGACAGGAACGGCACGAGACCCATCTGGTGGTGCTCCACTTGTCGCACGCACGTGTGCACGGACGAAAGCTCGAGAAGAAGGCAAGGTGGACGAACTTGTTGGCAGCTGCATTAAGATCGCCTAGACCTCGATTTTTAGGCTGAATTTTCTTTGAACTTGTATAGCTTTGTACATCCAACGCCGAATAAACCTTGTAACCTTTGTTCAGAATTATGTTTTCCCTTTGCCTGACTGTGACTTTGACTTTTCAGGAAAAGACTAAAAGCCCCAAATCTCACTGTCGCTGGACTCGGTATTCGTCGTGGCTTCTGGTACTCAATCCGAGTCTGAAACCGCGACTAATGCCAGGTCTCAGGTGACGCCGGGGTGTGGGGTTTTCTTTGGATGGGACTTAGCCAAATTCTCTGGGTATTGCGATGTTAACCGTCACCATTTTAAGGGTAAAAAAAAGCCAAACCCTGCCTCATTGCGGGGTTTAGCAAGACTTGGACTTAGCTAAATTCTCTGGGTATTGCAATGTTAACCGTCACCATAAGGGTTAAAAAAAGCCAAACTCCACCATTGCGGAGCTTGGCTAGTATGCGGGTCGCTTTTGATTCAGGGATGGTGGAGACCAATTCCATCCCCTCAGTACAAAGTCCCATTTTTTTGGACTTTAGCCACATGCCAAGTCATCTTCCAAGTCATCATCCAGTAAGGGTCATCCTAAGGCTTGTAAGTAGTGGTCTCTGCCCCGCCACCACACCCTCATGATCCACAGGCATCGATCGCCTAACCTTCGAGACCAGAAGGAAAGACGGGCCTCAGGTGGATCACTACGCTACGGAACTCGTCGGAAAACACGAACGTCCCAATGTTCGACACCTAGCCACCTTTTCAGCCAGCTAGTTCATGAATGTCTCGTCAAACACCCACTTTAGTGTAGCACTGGCAACTCTAGAAACGACTGCCTTTCAACAAGTTCCAACCAGTCTTTGCTGCAGGTCCAATAGCTCAGCTACAGTTCTGAATGGAGTACCACTCGTCACCAAAACGAAGCCACTAGTCCAACTGCACCGACCAGTTCCAAGAGACCTCTCCGAGCTTAAAGGGCTCACCGCCACTATTGCCGCTAGGTCCGGCAGCACTCTGGAGATGTGCTACAGGACGAACCCACAGCTCACTGCCAAAGTGTTGCCACCAGTCCAAATGGCTCAAACAGCTTAGAACTTTCCAAGCCCGAAGATGAGGCCAGGCTGCTTGTCGCCGAGTCTTTTCTGCTGGTCCAACGGCTCAACCTAGTTTAGAACGGGGATCTGCCAGCACGAAGGCAAGGGGGATCCGTCGCTCACCACCAAAGCGTCGCCACTAGTCCAACTGCTCCGACCAGTTCAGAGACAGCCCACTCTCAAGGGAACGAGTGCTCACCACCAAGTCTTTGCTACTGGGTCCAACAGCTCAACCCGATTTAGAAAGGCGTCCCTATCTTCACCAAGTAATGCCAATAGTCCAAATAGCTCCAACCTAGTTTAGAATATCGAGCCCAACATCGAGGACTTACACAGCTCATCACTAGTCTCGCAATTCGGTCCAGTTTGACTTACGAGGAGTGGGGTCCGCTAGCAGGACCCACAACCAAAGCCACTAGTCCAAACAACTCGTCCAGTTCAGAACAGTGCACCCAAAGGACGACATTGCTCACCGCACGTCTTGCTTACTCGGTCCAACAGCCGGTTTCGAAAGGCGTGCCGATCTCGACCAAAGCCACTAGCCCAAACAGCTCAACAAGCTTAGAACGAAACGTCGAACCTAAAGGCAAGGTATCCAACCTCACAATACTGGGTGATCGTCGATAGGACAGCTTACGTTTGCACTAGTATTGCAACTCGGTCCAAATGGTCGACGCCGGTTTAGAACGGGGATCTGCCGGTACGAAGGCAAGGGGGATCCGTCGCTCACCACCAAAGCATCGCCACCAGTCCAAACAGTTCGACCAGCCTAGAACGTCGGGACAACAGTGCTCATCAGCCAAGTCTTTCGCCACCGGTCCAATCGCTCCACTCCAGATCAGGATGGCAGATCCAAGCCCAAAGGCGAGGGCCCACCAATTCATCCCGAAGTATCGCTACTAGTCCAATGGCTGCAACCAGCTTTGAGCAAATGACCCACACGCCGTCCTCATCAACAAGCCAACCAAAGCCGAGTTATGCCGTGCTCTCATCCCTCCCGGGTCGGATGGTGATGCGCCGTCCAGGTTTAGTCATGAGAACTAATCCTTACGACTCACACGACATTGCTACTTGGCCGATAGCGTCACCGATGCACGGTACAAGACCAACACCAGCAAATAATAAGGGAATCGGGATTTCTTTCTCGCAACAAACCCGGTATACTACCTGTAACCTACCCGCCGTATAGCCAGTGCGCCCGAGAGATTCCGAAGAATCACGGGACGATCAAAGACCTGACGGAGTAACATGAATGGCAGGCCCCGGGCTGGCTTTCACTCACATACTACAAGCCCGGTATACTACCTGAAACCTACCCGCAGTATAGCCAGTGCACCCGAGAGATTCCAAAGAATCACGGGACGATCAAAGACCTGACGGAGTAACATAATTGGCAGGCCCCGGGTTTGCTCTTTCACTCAAACAGTCCAAGCCCAGTATAGTGCCTGTAACTTACCCGCCGTATAGCCAGTGCGCCCGAGAGATTCCGAAGAATCACGGGACGATCAAAGACCTGATGGAGTAACATAAATGGCAGGCCCCGGGCTCGCAGTCTTCCACACCGGATTCTCGCACTCGACATCAATGTTCCTTAAACACAGAGCGGCTAAGGCACTCCTAATCCAAGACACAGAGGCACGAGGCAACGAGTCAAGATCGTCTTCCTACTCAATCTCAGAACATGGCTCAGCATGCTACCCTTACCTGCCCACCCGCAGCCCGAAGACCGACGGAGTAAGAAGTTCGAACTCTTTCATCAGGACATCACCAGACTCTTTCTCCCACGGCCAACACATCCTAAACTCAGAAATGCCCAGACGCACACGACTCTGGCATATCAGCTGCCATATCGGCTGGCATATCAGCTGTCTGGATGCTCATCGCCAAGTCTTTGCTGCCGGTACAATGGCTCAACTCCAGTTCGGAATAGCGTACCACTCGCCACCGAAGCATCGCCACTAGTCCAACTGCTCCGACTAGCTCAGAGACCAATCCAAATCCAAGACACCGAGGCACGAGGCAATCGAGTTAGGATCATCCACTTACTCAAGCTCGAACACGGCTCAACATGCTACCCATGCGTACCCGTCCATAGCCTGAAGACCAACGGAGCAAGCTTACGGTAGGGCCAAGCCGAAACAAACTCTTTCAGCAGCACATCACCAGTCTCTTTCACCCACAGCCAACACATCCTGGACTCAGAAACACCCAGCTGTCACTTAATAAGCTCAACCCGGGGCACGAACGCACGTGGAACAAGCAAGTTAGGATCGTCTGCATACTCCAGCTTGAACACGACTCAACATGCTACCCTTGCGTACCCGTCCATAGCCCGAAGACCGACGGAGGAAGGTTACGGTAGGGCCAAGCCGCTAAGGTTCAAGCGCTTTCTGCTAGCACATCACCAGACCCATTCGCCCATGGGTCAACGCATCCCAGGGAACAACAAAAAGCAACAACCACTTCGCCCACCACTCGAGCACTCCCAATCCAAGATGGAGACATCCAAAGCAAGCAAGTTAGGATCGTCCACCCACTCGAGATCAAACACGGCCTGACATGCTACCCTTGCGTACCCGTCCATAGCCCGAAGACCGACGGAGGAAGCTTACGGTAGGGCCAAGCCGCTGACTATTTCAGCAGGACTCACCAGACTCACAGGCCTGCAGTTTCGAGCACAAGAGGGGCAGCTCAGAGACATCACACCCTCAAGGAGAACGAATGCTCACCACAAAGTCTTGGCTACTCGGTCCAATGGATCATCCCAGTTTAGAAAGGCGTCCCAATCTTCACCAAGCAAACCCACTAGTCCAAACAGCTCCAACCTAGTTTAGAACATCGAGCCCAACATCGAGGACTTACACTGCTCATCCCCAGTTTCGCAATTCGGTCCAGGTTGACTTACGAGGAGTGGGGTGCGCTAGCAAGACCCACAACCAAAGCCACAACCAAAGTCCAAACAGCTCGACCTGTTCGGAACAGTGTAGCCAAAGGACGAGAATGCTCGCCACTCGTCTCGCTTACTCGGTCCAACAGCCGGTTTAGAAAGGCGTACCGATATCCACCAAAGCCACTAGTCCAAACAGCTCGACAAGCTCAGAACGAAACGTCGTACCTAAGGCAAGGGTTCCATCCTCACAAGAAGACTGGGGGGTCGTCGATGCAACAGCTTACGTTTGCACCAGTCTCGCAACTCGGTCCGAAGGGTCGACTCCGGTTTAGAACGGGGATCTGCCGGCATGAAGGCAAGAGGGATCCGTCGCTCACCACCAAAGCATCACCACCAGTCCAAACTGCTCGACCAGCCTAGAACGTCGGGGCCACAGTGCTCATCGGCCAAGTCTTCGTCACCACTGGTCCAATGGCTCAACTCCACATCAGAATGGCAGATCCAAGCCCAGGACCCAACGATTCATCATCGAAGCATCGCCACTAGTCCAATGGCTCCAACCAGCTTAAAACAAAGGACCCACATGCCGCGCACACCAACAAACCAACCAATGCTGAGTTATGCCGTGCTCTCATCCCGCCCAGTCATAGAGGGATGGTGATACGCCGTCCAGGTTTGACGGATCTCACACCTTACGGTTTTGCGCCACACAGGTTTAGTCACAAGAACTAATCCCTACGACTCGCACGATACTCTCATCTGCCCTGGCCGATCACGTCGCCAATGGCCAGTACAAGACCGACACTAGCAAACACAATAATGACTACTCCACATCCAAGTCATAGAGACACCGAAGGGAATCGGGAGCTTTCTCACCACAAGCCCAGTATACTACCGATTGCATACCCGCCGCATAGCCAGTGCGCCCGAGAGATTCCGGAGAATCACGGGACAATCAAAGACCTGACGGAGCAACATTATTGGCAGGCCCTGGGTTACCTCTTTATCTTCGCAAGTCCAGTATACTGTCGATTGCGTACCCGCCGCATAGCCAGTGCGCCCGAGAGATTCCGGAGAATCACGGGACGATCAAAGACCTGACGGAGCAACATTATTGGCAGGCCCTGGGTTACCTCTCTATCTTCGCAAGTCCAGTATACTGCCGATTGCGTACCCGCCACATAGCCAGTGCGCCCGAGAGATTCCGGAGAATCAAGGGACGATCAAAGACCTGACGGAGCAACATTATTGGCAGGCCCTGGGTTACCTCTCTATCTTCGCAAGTCCGTTATACTACCGATTGTGTACGCGCCGCATATCCAGTGCGCTCGAGAGATTCCGAAGAATCACGGGACGATCAAAGACCTGACGGAGCAACATTATTGGCAGGCCCTGGGTTACCTCTCTATCTTCGCAAGTCCAGTATACTGCGGATTGCGTACCCGCCGCATAGCCAGTGCGCCCGAAAGATCCCAGAGAATCACGGGACGATCAAAGACCTGACGGAACAAAATTATTGGCAGGCCCTGGGTTACCCCTCTATCTTCGCAAGTCCAGTATACTACCGATTGCGTACCCGCCGCATAGCCAGTGCGCCCGAGAGATTCCAAAGAATCACAGGACGATCAAAGACCTGACGGAGCAATGTTATTGGCAGGCCCTGGGTTATTTCTCTTTTCCCGATTCTCGCACTCGACATCAATCTTTCCCAGACACAGAGCAGCACACAACCAACAGCAGCTTCAGCAAATTAGCAACATTGCCCAGTAGCTTTCGCCAAATGGGGATTGATGGGGCGGAACATCTTTAAACTTTGTTCGTGGACGAGCCACGAACTCTCTCCGAGCACGACACTCGGTATAAGTACCCCGCCGAGACCCCGAATGGGATCAATCCAGTCTCGGACTTTCGGAAAAGACCAAAGGGATGCTATTCTCACCGCAGCCTTGCAGTGATCGATACAGCTTCACGCCGACCCGCAGCCCGGTGAGGGCCGACCCACACAAGGCGGGCCAGAGAGGTACCCTCCGGGTTACCCCAGTCCCGCGTCCCAGACAACGACGAGGAATGGGACATCGCCCGTCTTGTTGGACACCATAACTTTTCCTGATTGCGTTTGAATTTCTCCCATTAGGGATGATCATTTCCTAAGGACATGAATGGTGAAGCATGAAATGATGTCTTGATCCTTCCGCAGGTTCACCTACGGATACACAGTTACGACTTTTACTTCCTCACGAAGACACGTTTCGCACCTTGTTTCAACACGGAGCAGCAAGCCACCGCAGTCACGTCAGTCCGAGGTACTCAACTAGTCATCAATGGGTTGTAGCAACGGGCGGTGTGTACAAAGGGCAGGGACATATTCGACACGAGATGCTGACTCGCGCCTACTGGGAATACCTGGTTCACGGGAAGAATTGCAGACCCCGATCACAACCACGAACGATATTCTAAGATTTCCCGGAGTCCTCTCGGACCAGGAAACTCTTTGAATTGCCCACTGTAGCGCGCGTGCGGCCCCGGACGTCTAAGGGCATCACAGACCTGTACTGGCTCTCTTTCATGCGACTTTAACGCAACAAATCCCTCTAAGAAGTCGACTTTAGTCTCCTCTGCTATTACCGAGTCTATTTAAAGGCGAGAGTCACGCCAGTTTCGTGCGGAATTAACCGCCAACTCACGCCAGTGGCTGTACGGCCATGCACCACTACCCACTGAATCAAGAAAGAGCTCTCAATCTGTCAATCTGTCTGGACCAGGTGAGTTTTCCCGTGTTAAGTCGAATTAAACCACAAGCTCCACTCCTTGTGGTACCCTTCCGTCAATTCCTTTCAGTTTCAGCTTTGCAACCAAATTCCCCCCGGAACCCAAAGACTTTGGTTTCCCGGAAGCTGCCCGCTGAGTCATAGAAGTCACCCGGCGGATTGCTAGTCGGCATCGTTTATGGTTAGAACTAAGGCGATATCTGATCGCCTTCGATCCTCTAACTTTCGTTCTTGATTAATGAAAACATTCTTGGCAAACGCTTTCGCTTCGGTACGTCCCACGGCGGTCCAAGAATTTCACCTCTCACGCCGTGATACGAATGCCCCCGCTTGCCCCTATGAATCATTACCTCGGGTTCCAAAAACCAACAAAATAGAACCGAGGTCCTATTCCATTATTCCATGCTTGGCTATGCGGGCGTGGACTCGCCTGCTTGGAGCACTCTAATTTGTTCAAAGTAAAATCGTCACCAGCCTGTCGTGCAGTTGTTCCCACGGCAGTCTGATCGTGAGGCTACGAGGACGGCAGTTGTAACCAAAGGTGACCAGCCGCCTCGAAGCCAAGATCCAACTACGAGCTTTTTAACCGCAACAATTCTAATATTCGCTATTGGAGCTGGAATTTCTGCGGCTGCTGGCACCAGTCTTGCCCTCCAATATTTCTCCGACGTATTTATGGTCAATATCACAACAGCGAAGAGATAGGCCAGCCAGGACTGACTTGTATATGTCTCATAACTACCTCCCCGTGCTGGGAGTGGGTAATTTGTGTGCCTGCTGCCTTCCTTGGATGTGGTAGCCGTTTCTCAGGCTCCCTCTCCGGAATCGTACTCTGATTCCCCGTTACCCGTAAAAACCATGGTAGGCCCATAACCTACCATCGACAGTTGAGAAGGAAGACATTTGAAAGATGTGTCACCGGTGCTAAGACCGTGCGATGGGCTCCAAGTTATCCAGAGTCACCAAATGGGAACGGACCCTTGCGGATCCGTATTGGTCTTGTTCTAATAAAAGCGCTCGTCCCCGAAGGTCGGAGCTGGTCGGCATGTATTAGCTCTAGACTTACCACAGTTATCCAAGTAGGATGGTACGACCTAAGGAACCATAACTGATTTAATGAACCATTCGCGGTTTCACCTTGATTCGGCATGAACTTGGACATGCATGGCTTAATCTTTGAGACTAGCGTATCACTACTGGCAGGATCAACCAGGTAACTAATCACCAACGACCTCCTACGGCAGCACGACGGCAAGCCTTATTGCCGGCAGTCCGCATACCCCGCAACCTTCCGGAGAAGGAGAGTACAACACACAGACCACAAAGCAAATCGGCAAGCCATCGGCCACATGCAAGGGCTCGTTTTTCCACTACTCAAACATCATCCATCCGAAGCGAAACAAAGCCTCGCATTTCAGCCACAGCTCATGAACTCCAGGCCCAAGACGCAGAGGCACGAAGCAATCGTTAGGATCGTCTTCATATTCCAGCTCAAACACGGCTCAACATGCTACCCTTGCGTACCCGTCCATAGCCCGAAGACCAACGGAGCAAGCTTAGGTAGGGCCAAGCCGCACCAAGTGCTTTCTGTAGCACATCACCAGTCTCTCGCCTGCAGCCAATGCATCCCAGACTCGAGGAACAGAGCCACAACCTATTCACTTGCTGCTGAACAATCCAAATCCAAGACACAGAGGCACGAGGCAATCGAGTTAGGATCGTCCAATTACTCAAGCTCGAACACAGCTCAACATGCTACCCTTGCGTACCCGTCCATAGCCCGAAGACCGACGGAGGAACCTTATGGTAGGGCCAAGCCGGACCAAACTCTTTCAGAAGCACATCACCAGTCTCTTTCACCCACAGCCAACACATCTCGGACCCAGAAACGCCCAGCCACAGCCGATATCCCTGTCACCTAATAGGCTCGACCCAGGGCACGGACACATGGAACAAGCAAGTTAGGATCGTCTGCATACTCTAGCTTGAACACGACTCAACATGCTACCCTTGCGTACCCGTCCATAGCCCGAAGACCGACGGAGGAAGCTTACGGTAGGGCCAAGTCACTTACGTTCAAGCGCTTTCTGCCAGCGCATCACCAGACCCATTCGCCCACAGTCCACGCATCCCAGGAAACAACAAAAAGCAACAACCACTTCGCTCACAACTCGAGCACTCCCAATCCAATACGGAGACATGCAAAGCAAGCAAGTTAGGATCGTCGACCTACTCGAGCTCAAACACAGCCCGACATGCTACCCTTACGTACCCGTCCATAGCCCGAAGACCGACGGAGGAAGCTCACGGTAGGGCCAAGCCGCTAACTCTTTCAGCAGGACTCACCAGACTCACAGGCCTGCAGCGAACGTCATCTCGAACCAGTTCTGAGCGCAAGAGGGGCAGCCAGACTACTACGCAAGTGAGTCCAGTCCCATGCCATTTCTAAGCTTATCAGCTATGCCTAGGATGCTACCCTTGCGTACCCGCCACGCAGCCAGTGTGCTCGAATCATCCAAAGAATCACGGGACAATCAAAGACCGACAGAGCAAGATTACGGTAGGCCCAGACAAGGCATCAGTGCTCATCCACTGTACAAGACCAGTCTCTTAAATGCATTCGCCGGCGGTCCATGCACGACACACCCAACCTCTAAGACCGAAGCCAAACGATCAAAGGCCCGCCCAAAGGATATATAGCACAAGAGCCGAGACTCCCAAGTCAGGACACGGCACTTCTGCTTCCAAGCTCAAAGCTCGTCAACAGCTACCATTCCCCGAAATGTCATGCCTCCAGCGCCCAAGTGCTAACACCTTCCGGCGACGTCGCACAGCAAGATCAACAAAGCAGCAGGTAAGTCTCAAGCAACTTCTGAATATCGTCCTTTTGTGTCACATCTTTTCGGTCACGAGGATGGGCGGTGTCTCTCGTACCAAGCGCATTTGTGGTATTTTGCATTTTTCTCCAGGTTTGCCCTCACCATTTTGGCAGAACCCCGCTTTCCATTCAGCTTTCTAGCTCTACTTGCCCATCTTACTTTCATTTATTTCGTACATGCAGTCACACGGTATAACAGAACCAAATTATCTTATGGAACTCTCTCAATCCTATCACTTATGGGTTCAGGCACGCTGCGCCAAAGCGCGGTCAGAAACACAGCTACACGAGACAGCCGCCTTTCCCTAGTGCATGCCTTCGGCAATGTGCGGGACACTGCTCGATGCCGTAATTGGCGCCACAGCACATTTATCCCTCCGTGATGGTGCTTTATATTGACCCCCCGGCGTTGCTTTCGGGGTACCCGGGAGTTCCAGCAAGCAATAAATAAAAAGACATGCTTCCTTTCCTCCGGAGAATTCATCGAGTACCAAAGTGTATGTAGAAGATGGAATTTAGGCGAACCCAGGGACTCCTTCCTTTAAAGGACCCAATCTGGCCTGACCTGCCTGCCGCACCAGTCATGTGCCCGAACCATGCGAACAATACGTAAACACAGACCGATGATGCTAGCCGACTTCGTGTGCCCTAGCTGAAAAAGTAAACACACTCCGTCATCGTGCAGCTAACCCGTCCTTCGTGCCCCCGAACCATCCGAAGAAGACGTAGAGTACTCAGACCGCAGAAGGCAAGTCAGTAACCGTTGCCACCCCAGTACTCCTTAAATTAGGACACCGAGGTGGTTGAGAGCGATTCGGCGGATCTGCATGGCTAAACAGAACCCTCAACTCTCAGCATGTTTCCTTGGCATGGGAGAATAGCACATGCGTTTGTTTCGGACGCGCAAACCTGCTCTCCCCATTCCTTCAGCCGCCAACTCCATTTATCGTTCGAAAATGGCATTCCTTCGGCCCACTTTTAAATGCTCTATATCTCTCACCAAGTCCTTCTCTCTCTCTCCTCCAGTGTGGGTATGAACCTTCATGGTTGAAGTTGACATAGTTTGTTAGCATGTAGCTAAACTTGGTGTTGAGAAGTAATGTTCCTCCATCTCCGTTCGTGAGTGCGAGTCATTTGGACTACTTAGGGTTCCAGATCACAAGAACATCGGTCGTAAGAGTAAGGTTCCGACCTGATCAGGGCCGTTATTTAAACCTAAGACTGAGGCAGAAGCAATGTGGACTCCCAGTTTCACCCAAATAAGACCGCCAAGGACAAGGACTGCTTTCATTTAGTGTACGTCAAGGTCACGTAACCACGAAGGGCCGATCTCTGTCGGTGCCAGAAAGACTGATGCCAAGGCCGATGTTCCCAAACACTGCTTTCATTTAGTGCATGTCAAGATCACGTAACCACAAAGTGCCGATCTCTATCGGGGCTGGAAAGACTGAATGTGTCGGGACCATCAAGTCACTCGCTTCTCACTGAACGTGTCAAGAATCACCAAGCCTCGCTTCTACTGCTTTCAAACCACATCTCGCTTCTACCAACTTTCATTTAGTGCACATCAAGATCACGTAACTACGAGGGGCCGATCTCTATCAGCGCTGGAAAGTCTGAAGGTGTCAGTCTGCCTATCGGACAAAATGTGAAAATAAGCCGACAGCGCAAATAAGAGGCATAGCCCCGTTCAAGGTAATTAAAGCTCAGCAGTATTCGCAGTTGCCGAAGGGTACATCACACAAAGACCGGCAAATCAGACCATTACCCGTTCTAGTTGTTTCTCTCTGGGCTTTCTCTTTCCTCACTTCATTCATGCACTCATACTTTGAATCATCGGGCACTCTCACTTATCAAGCATGCCTTCTGACCCGGCTGTTCAATCAGCTCAAGTTTTCATCATCACTTCTTGGACTTAGCCGACACCAAAGGGAACAAGGGTTTCGTTGCGGATAAGTATTCATACCTTCGGCACCGAGGAGCGGCATTGCGTACAAGCATTCACGCCTTTGGTTACCAGCCTACCTTCGGGCCATGATCGGCTATCGTCTCCAGACCATTTGCGGCATGGCCTTTGGGTAAAATGCAACTTTGCGCCTTCCTTTCCCATCATCTGCCCAAGGTCTGGCACTCCTTCGCCAAAAATGTGACTTGGTGCCTTCTTTTCCCCTCATCTGCCGAAGATCAGGCATTCCTCCGGCCAAACATGCACTCATTCTGCCAAAAGTCCTTTCATACCAGATATCTACTTCAATAACCCTAGGTCCGACATGTATTAGGCATACCGTGGCTTTTCGGTCTCGCCGAGCTGCCCTCCAAATCCCCTACATCAGTGTTGCTAATGCAAAAGAAGTGGATTCCTACTAACGAAAACGAGATCCTCTGACCCGTTCCAAAGTGCGGTTTGGCGGCATGAAGTAGCCAAAGCTCTGAACAAATCCTGCTTTGATCGGTTGCAAAACCAGGATCGGCCCTGCGAGCTTTGAGAGTGCACCTAGCATTGCTAACCGAAAAATCTTTGACAACCAAAAGAAGAGTTCGTTTGTCCAGTGTGTCCTCAAACAAATAACCTCGATTCTTTGGAGACTACCATGGACTGATGCGAGAAAGTTTCCCCACCCTTGCGTCAGTTCTGCTCGGTCCTTCGGGAAACCAACCCAACGTTATGATCGGCTCATCTGCTATTTGCGTGATAGTGGGCACGTCCGCAAGCCACTTGATGCCATCAACACACCTGTTGCTAGCTCTCAGCCCCCGACACCAAAGGGCGTATTGTTGCGGATAAGACTTCACTATCTTCGGCACCGAGGAGCGGCATTGCGTGCAAGCATTCAGCCTTTGGTTGCCAGCCTACCTACGGGCCGTGATCAGCTCTCGTCTCCAGACCATTTGCGGCATGACCTTTGGGTAAAATGCAACTTGGCGCCTTCTTTTCCCATCATCTGCCCAAAGTCTGGCACTCCTTCGGCTAAAATGCCACCAGGCGCCTTATTTTCCCACCACCTGCTGAAGATCTGGCACTCCTTCGGCAAAAATGCGAACTGGCGCTTTCTTTTCCCATCATCTGCCGAAGATCAGGCATTCCTCCGGCCAAACATGCTACCAAAAGCCCTTTCGTACCACATATCTACTTCAATAATCCAAGGTCTGACATGTATTTGGCGTACCGTGGCTTTTCGGTCTCGCCGAGCTGCCCTCCACACCTATGATTTGGACCTCTACATCAGCGTTGGTAACGCAAAAGAAGGGGATTCTTACTAACGAAAACGAGATTCTCTACCCCGTGCCAAAGTCCGGTTTTGCGGCATGGAGTAGCCAAAGCCCTGAACAAATCCTGCTCTGATCGGTTGCAAAACCAGGCTCGTCCCTGCGCGGTTTGAGAGTGCACCTAGCGTTGCTAACCGAAAAATCTTTGACAACCATAGGAACAGCTAGTTTCTCCAGTGTGTCCTCAGACAAATAACCTCGATTCTTTGGAAACTACCTGCAAGCCATTTGATGCCATCGACACACCTGTTGCTAGCTCTCAGCCCCAACACCAAAGGGCGTTTTGTTGCGGATACAACTTCACTAACTTTGGCACTGAGGAGCTACATTCCGTGCAAGCATTCTCGCCTTTGATTGCCAGCCTACCTTCGGGCCGTGATCGGCTCTCGTCTCCTGACCATTTCCGGCATGGCCTTCGGCTAAAATGCGACTTGGCACCTTCTTTTCCCATCACCTGCCGAAGTTCTGGGACTCCTTCGGCTAACAAGCAAGCATTCAACCTCGAAAGCCACAGCCGCCTCATCTCTCGGCCGAGCGTGGAGCCTTTCCCATGTGGCGGTACTCTAGGTACATGCCTTCGGCTAAAATGCGACCAGGTGCCTTCTTTTCCCATCACCTGCCGAAGATCTGGCACTCCTTCGGCTAAAATACAACCAGGCGCCTTCTTTTCCCATCACGTGCCGAAGATCTGGCACTCCTTCAGGTAAAATGCGACCAGGCACCTTCTTTTTCCATCACCTGCCAAAGATCTGGCACTCCTTCGGCTAAAATGCAACAAGACGCCTTCTTTTCCCATCACCTGCCGAAGATCTGGCACTCCTTCGGCGAAAATGCGACGAGGCACCTTCTTTCCCCATCACGTGCCGAAGATCAGGCATTCCTCCGGCCAAACATGCACTCATTCTGACAAAAGCCCTTTCGTACCACATATCTACTTCAATAAACCAAGGTCCGACATGTTTTAGCATACCGTGGCTGTTCGGTCTCGCCGAACTGCCCTCCACACCTATGATTTGGACCCCTAAATCAGCGTTGCTAACACAGAAGAAAGGGATTCTACTAACGAAAACGAGATTCTCTTACCCGTGCCAGAGTGCGGTTTTGCGGCATGGAGTTTTTGGGCATGCCGTTTTACGGTAGGGCCAAGCAACTAACGTTCAAGCGCTTTCTGCCAGCACATCACCAGACCCGTTCGCCCACAGTCACCGCATCCCAGGGAACAAAAAAAAGCAACAACCAATTCGCCCACAACTCGAGCACTCCCAATCCAAGACGGAGACATGCAAAGCAAGCAAGTTAGGATCGTGCACCTACTCGAGCTCAAACACGGCCCGACATGCTACCCTTGCGTACCCGTCCATAGCCCGAAGACCAACAGAGTAAGCTTATGGTAAGGCCAAGCCGCTAACTCTTTCAGCAGGACTCACCAGACTCATAGGCCTGCAGCCAACATCATCTTGAACCAGTTCTGCGCGCAAGAGGGGCAGCCAGACTACTACTCAAGTGAGTCCAGTCAAACATCATTTCTAAGCTCATCGGCTTTGCCTAAGATGCTACCCTTGCGTACCCGCCACGCAGCCAGTGTGCCCGAATCATCCGAAGAATCACGGGACAATCAAAGACCGACACAGTAAGGTTATGTTAGGCCCAGACTGACGGAGCAAGATTGGAAGGAGAAAGGCTGCCTCAAAGCTCGTCAACAGCTACCACTCTCCGAAATGTCATGCCTCCGGCGCCCAAGTGCTAACACCTTCCGGCGACGTCGCACAGCAAGATCAAGAAAGCAGTAGGTAAGTCTCAAGCAACTTCTGAACATTTTCCTTTCGTTTTACGCCTTTATCGGTAACGAGGACCAGCAAATATCTCATACCGAGCGCATTTCCCTCATTTTTCTCCAGGTTTGCCGCACCTCTTCAGCCAAACCCCGTTTTCTATTCAGCTTTCAAGCTCTATTTGCCAATCTTACTTTCATTTATTTCGTACATACGGTCACACGGTATCACAGAACCAAATCATCATACTGAACTCTCTCATCCCCATCACTTATTGGGTTCAGGCACGCTGCGCCGAAGCGTCAGGAACACAGCTGCACGCGACAGCCGCCCTTCCCTAGTGCATGCCTTCGGCAATGTGCGGGACACTGCTCGATGCCGTAATCGGCGCCACAGCGCATTTATCCCTCTGTGGTAGGGAAGAACACAATTTATATTAACCCCCGGTGTTGCTTTCGGGGTTCCCGGGAGTTCCAGCAAGCAATAAATAAAAAGACATGCTGCCTTTCCTCCGGAGAATTCATCGAGTACCAAAGTGTACGTAGAAGATGGAATTTAGGCGAACCCAGGGACTCCTTCCTTTAAAGTACCCGATCTGGCCTGACCTGCCTGCTCCACCAGTCATGTGCCCGAACCATGCGAACAAGACATAAACACAGACTGATGATGCTAGCCGACTTCGTGGGCACTAGCCGAAAAACTAAACACACTCCGTAATCGTAGCAGCTAACCCGTCCTTCGTGCCCCCGAACCATCCGAAGAAGATGTAGAGCACTCAGACCACAGAAAGCAAGTCAGTAACCGTTGCCATCTAAGTACTCCTTAAATTAGGACACCGAGGTGGTTGAGAGCGATTCGGCAGGTCTGCACGGCTACACAGAACCTTCAACTCTCAGCAGGTTTCCTTGGCATGGGAGAATAGCTCATCCAAGTTTCCTTGGTCTCGCCAACTTGCTCTCCACACCTATGATTTGGACCCCTACATCAGCGTTGCTAACGCATAAGAAGGGTATTCCTATTAACGAAAATGAGAATCAAAAACCCGTGACAAAGTGAGGGTCGACGGCACGAAGTAGCCAAAGCCCTGAACAAAACCAGGCTCGGCCGCGCGATGTTTCCAGGTGCATCTAGCGTTGCTAACGCAGAAGGCCAAACAACCAAGCCAAACAGTTCAGAACCTTCGGAAAGCATCCCCGCAGTGCCTGGGACACTCAGGGCAGCGCCGTGCTTCGTTCTTCCTACTTTCATTTTTGGTTTCCCTGTACAGCTTTTGGTCTCGACACTAGGTCCCTATACTATGTGGCAGTGCACCAAGCGTTGCTAATGCAGGTTAAATCGCGAACCGGAAGTGCCAGAGATCTGAATTTTGGAAGGTAGATAGGTCTTTTCATGGCCGATCTAACAAGCCTAACCACATCAAAATCGGACCAATAGTTTTTGAGCTATTCGAAAAAAACCTGCGACCACGAAAAAATCTGCGAGCTGCCCGTCGGATGGTTTCTCCCACGTACACTCAAAACGCAGCTAGGGTCATGCGGTTAAAGTGTCGGGGCTCAAAAACTGGCAGTCTAAACTTCATGAAACTCGGTGTGTGAGTAGCCCGCGTCAGTCCGCGCATTTCAAGCCTATTCAAGACCGTGACACCTTTGTGAGCCGAGATATTAAAAGAAAACCCTGCGACGAAAAATGAAAAGTGGTCGGATCGCAGCTAAAAGCGGCATGTGGTCGGGGGACGATGCGAGATGGACGGCCCCAGAAGATGGGCGCCCTGGCACCAACCCTGTATAGCTGGTGACCCCAGAGGCACTTTTCGTAGCATTACGGAAGGTACGGAATATCGGTCAAAGTGTCGGGGCTCAAAAACTGGGCATGTAAACTTGATGAAACTCAGTGGGACGATAGCCCTCGTCCGTACGCACATTTCAAGCCTATCCCCATGTCCGTGATACCTCTGTAAGCCGAGCTATTCGAAAATAACCCTGCGACAACACTTGGAAATAGCATTGTGGAAGGTAGGGGCGCGCGGTTAAAGTGTTGGGGCTCAAAAACTGGGCGTGTAAATTTGATGTCCGTGAGAACTATGTGAGCCGAGCTATTCGGAAAAAACCCTGCGGCAACCACTTCGAAAAAATGGCTAAGTCCCACAGCAGGTCAAACGGTCGGGGCTCAAAAACTGGGCATGTAAACTTGATGAACTCGGTGTGAGGATAGCCCTCGTCCGTATGCACATTTCAAGCCTATCCCCATATCTGTAACACCTCTGTGAGCGCCTCTATTAAAAAAAACCCTGCGCTGCGTTAGCAACGCTGGTTTCCCGAGTAGACAAAACCAGCGTTGCTAACGCAGGAAAAATGAAAAGTGCTCGGATCACAGCCAAAATCGGCATGTGCCAGGGGACGATGCTAGATGGCCGGCCCCAGAAGATGCGTGCCCTGGCACCAACCCTGTCTCGTTGGTGACCACAGAGGCACTTTTCGTAGCATTACGGAAGGTACAGAAAATCGGTCAAAGTGTCGGGGCTCAAAAGCTGGGCGTGTAAACTTGATGAAACTGTCCGTACGCACATTTTAAGCCTATCCCCTGGTCTGTAACACCTCTGTGAGCTGCGCTATTAAAAAAAAACCCTGCGACAACCTAAAAAAGCCGCGAGCGGCCACCTGGATGTTGGCTTCTCCCATGTACACTCGAAACCAGCTTTGCTAAGACAGGTAGGGTCACGCGGTTAAATGATCGGGGCTCAAAAACGGCAGTCTAAACTTCATGAAACTCGGTGTGTAAGTAGCCCTCGTCCGTCCGCGCATTTCAAGCTTATCCCCATGACTGTGACACCTCTGTGAGCTGAACCATTAAAAGAAAACCCTGCGACGAAAAATGAAAAGAGGTCGGCTTGCAGCCAAAAGCGGCATGTGGCCGGGGGACGATGCGAAATGGACGGCCCCAGAAGATGGCACCATGGCCCGAACCCAGTATCGCTGGCATCCAAAGTCGCACTTTTCGTAGCATTACGGAAGGTACGGAAAATCGGTTAAAGTGTCGGGGCTCAAAAACTGGGCATGTAAACTTGATGAAGCTCGGTGTGAGAATAGCCCTCGTCCGTATGCACATTTCAAGCCTATCCCCATGTCTGAAACACCTCTGTGAGAGGCGCTATTAAAAAAAAAACCTGCGCTACTTTAGCAACGCTGGTTTCGCGAGTAGACAAAACCAGCGTTGCTAACGCAGGAAAAATAAAAAGTGCTCAGATTACGGCCAAAATCGGCATGCGCCAGGGGGGACGATGCTAGATGGACGGCCCCAGAAGATAGGCGCCCTGGCACCAACCCTGTCTCGCTGGTGACCCCAGAGGCACTTTTCGTAGCATTACGGAAGGTACGGAAAATCGGTATAAGTGTCGGGGCTCAAAAACTGGGCGTGTAAACTTGATGAAACTCGGTGTGAGGATAGCCCTCTTCCGTACTCACATTTCAAGCCTATCCCCATGTCCGTGAGACCTCTGTGAGCCGAGCTATTCAAATATAACCCTGCGACAACACTTGGAAATAGCATTGCGGAAGGTAGGGCC
>JAHWFP010132855.1:8016-21516 GCA_023313725.1 Lithobius niger
TACAGGTCCGCCCTCTCCTACAGGTCCGCCCTCTCCTACAGGTCCGCGCTCTCCCTTTACCTGCCTGCCAAGCAGAAGGTATATAAACCCAGACTCAGGAGAATCTCGTTAGCAAGCTCAAGAATCTCAAAGCTAGAGTTAGCTATGCCGGTCGGCAGTGGAGATGGCGCGGTCCGATTGTTGCTATGCCGGGCATAGGTAGTTGGTTCGTATGACTTAGTTTAAATTGAAAGTTTATCTGTTGGACTCTGAATTCAAAATTTATAGTTTAATTTTAACCTAACCTTTTAGCTTTGAATGTAACTTATGGTGCGTTAAGCCAAACGGCATTTAGGACGTTAACGGCCATAACTTAAGGGTTCACGGTCCCTTACTAAAAACCAGCTTTCATTTCACCGTTTTCATTAATCTAACTTAATGTAAAACAAAGGCCATTGGGTCAACTAGATTTGCAGAAGCGTAGTACTTCATGGAGCGTACATCCCATTTCTAATGTGAATTCCGATGGGGATGGTTTGATCTTTTGGGTGTTCCCTTTTGAAACATAGCTGTAAAACCAGGTCTACTATTATAAGTCAGCCGAGGCTGTTTGTAATTTAGAGGGCTCTTTTGCGAAATCCCCGTTGCCTAAAATCGCTGTTTCTATTTGAAATTGTTTTGTGAACATAATTCTTGTTCAAGTGTTGAATTTAATGTAAAATTCAAGTAACGTTTTTAAACTAAAAACTAAGTTGTAAATGGTATTCCAAGTGTAAAGTGTCACCTTTAACATGTTTGTTTAAAATAAAAACCAGGAGTTTTAAATGCCAGATGGTTTACTAGTTCGATGTTTGCTAGAAGTTAGTATTTAAGACAATTCTCTTTATACTTAACTTAGCTAGCTTTTTCCCACCTTGGTGGCAGCGATACCCGCTATTTAATCACTAGTTAGGTCTTAGATTAGGACTTCAATGCTCCATTCCCTACACCGGGACAGTAGCAGTTGTGCTGTTTAACCAAACAAAAGTACGTGAAATCAACGCAGAGTGATAGATAGTAAGACCCAGTTACACCAGGTGCCGGCGATGTTACAAGCACCTACCCCATCGTAGCATCCGCCGTTACAGAGGACTTCAAGAAAAAAACAGAGTGTTCGTTGCAGTACGATGTTTTTCCCCCGAGGTGTTTGATTTTTGGAGTTTGGGTATCCTCTCCAATCTGGTTTCATGGTAATCCATGTTTACAGTAGTTTTATCACCGGATCTTTTATAGTTATACCTGGTTTTAGATTTAAGGTGACTACTACCTCAAAGATACCTGACACTTGAATCACCAATAATATTTAACTTTTATTGTAGTCAAGTGGTACTTACCCTTTGTCGTAAGTGTAGCTTTTTTGTATCTCAATAGCAGTATCAGCACCAATAAAAACTGAGGGAATATTTATCCCTTTAGCTGCAAAAGAAGAATAAGAATTCAATTTAAAAGTAAACAAAAAGTTATATTTTGGTAACGAGCTTGAGCAGAATTCTAATATCACTTCGATCCAAAATTGATTCTTCCCAGCCGTGATATTACAAATGCATAACAATATTTTCCCCAAAACATTCAGGAGGACAACCCTGTTTTTGTATTGTGCTTTAAATTCATAATTTAGAACGGCATAAATCTGAAGTTTCTCAGGGGCTAGGCGATTTTTAGTTCACGAATCGCTACTGCATGGATCATTGATAGCACCACAGTCAAAATCGTGTCATCTTCATGGCAAGCGAGTACCTTGCAAAATGACCAAGTACACGGAAATAAAGAAAAGATGCTCTGCTGATAACCGTTCCAAAATACAAATTGCGACGCGTGTTTACAACCTTGGCTAAGTTAATCGAAAAGCAGAAAGATGCGGAGCATGCGCAGCAGACCGGTCTGACGCGAGAACCCTTACATTATTTGCTGTAGGAAAAAACCACTGTGTCCAACATGGCCGCTAATCTCGATCCGATGAATCGACGCAACTCTGGCCTAACCAACTAATGAATACTCATTATGAAATGTAGGCTGGATCGCTCCGAATGTAAACATTGTATTCGAGTGTATTAATCTACCGACATCCAATCGACATTATGACTGAAAATGAGCAATGTTTGCTGCATCATGTCTACAGACGGCATCGCTGGCTCAAAATGGTAACGGAAAAGTATGCCTGTCCTAAGCGCAACCGGGAAAATAGTGGGCTGCTAGCGGCAGCAGATAAGCGTGAACCTTTGTGTCAATATCTACACCAGCTATCGTTCGATGCCTGTGATTGTTGTTAATCATTTACGTCAAGTCGGTTCAGGCTGTACGAGTTTATTAGCAGTTGTGTAATACACAAAAAAACGATAGGAAAATATTCTCCTGACAAAACGCCCCCAGAAAAATTCCCCACAACAAAACACCCCAGGACATAATGTAACAGCGACTGCTTCTACACGGTGCTTATAGACCGCCGCTATTTGTAGTTCTGTTGCAGTGTTAACTCAATTTACCTTTGGACTTAAAACTGAGTCGTAGTACTGTTAAATCAGGCATAGCGGTGATTTCTAGCCTTTTGAGGGTTTGATAATCCTAGCAGGCTTTCAAGTAGGGCCGGGGCAAGGTCACAAATTTGAGGGAGGGGGGAAAGAATAATTTGACACCCCCTTTCAGATTTGCGCCCCCCCCCCAAAAAAAAAACCTAATAATTTGCACTCTTAAAAAAAATATGATTTATTTGGGTGGATGACAGATATTTGGACCTGAAAACACAGTCCCAGACAATTCGGTTCCAGCAAAAAATTTGGTCTCGAAGAGTAAAAAAAAGAACAAAAAAACTGTGACAATTTGGTCCCAAGTTTAAAAAAAAATGCTAGTCAAAAATTGATGACCACCTATGATAGTATTGTAACGGCGGATGCTACGACGGCTGAGGTGCTTGTAAAATACCCGACATAATGGTTGACATTGGCTTTGTAGAAATTACTCATTGGTGACGGTTTCGACTTTTTCGGAAAACAGCACAGTTTTGGCTACAGTCCCGGCATGGAGAATGAAGCGTCGATGTCCTAGCTATAAGCCTACCCAGTTACTATCTGGTTTCAGAGCTGCCACCACCATTGGATTAAAGTTAAAAGCTAACTTGAGTTTAAAAATAAAAATGGGCTACGTAATACCTCAACTCTAGCAATTAATAAACTAGGGAACGAACTGAAGTTTAAAACTCTTGGTTTTATTATTGACAGCAGAAATCTAAAAGATAACACTTTACATTACAGGGTTCACTAGTTACAATATATGGCTTTTCAATGAAAGCTTCCTTTGAATTTACAGATTAAAATTTGGCAGTTAGAACTTGGTTTGAGTTCACAAATAAATTTTTAAAATAGAAAAAGTAGCTTTGAGTTTCTGTCCAGGAAACTCTAATTTAAAACCGCATCCATTAAGTTACAAATTAATCCGAAGTTATGTTTCTAGGTATCCACACCAGATCAAACCTCCCATCACAAAGATTACCTTAGATTAACCATATTTTCTTCAATGAGTTAAGTTTAAAATTGAACTATAAATTTAGAATGGGGGTCTAAAGATACAATTTCAAGTTAAACTGGTGACATACGAACAATTACTAATTGCCCAGCATGGCAACCTTCGGACCGTGACTCTCCACTCCCGAGTGGCATGACCACCTCTAGCTTGAAATCTGTGAGCTGTGCTCAGGACTGAGGGCTGCTGGCCCGTTTTATGCTAGCAGGTCGGATTCCTAGTCCCCCTCCGCGGACGCTGAGGAGAGCTACCCCCTCTTAATTAGCTGGAGGCCTGGAGAACAATGGAAAGTGGGAGGAGCAGGCTGTCAGATTGACAGATCGCTTGGAAAAGTTTGAAGATACAAGGCTTGTAAAGAAGGTGTAATTCGAGTCTTACTCGATTAATAAAGTGAAAAACCTTTTAATTTAAACTGTAATGAATGCAGTTAATTGAAGGATTGCTCAGATCTATTGACAGGATTAATAGAAAGAAATCTAGACGTTTGGCATTGGGAATGGTGGTCACAGTCGGATGTTTTAGTGGAAAATTGCGTTTGTACAAGTTGAAGTTTGAGGTCCGTTAAAATAATAATGGTAAATTCGTCAAGGTCTTAGTAGGGTTCAGAGGGCAAATAATACTAATAAAAGGTTAAATAAAGCAACTTAGTAAATGCTATAAAGCATTAAGTTAAGTTTGAATTATTTGCAGAAGCAGATAACGCAATTTAAAATAGTCGGACATTTTTCATAACATTTGAGATCGTCATGTAAACAGGAATAAAAAATATTGTACTAAGTGTGTATATCCAACATATACAGAGGTTCAGTGCCAATTGATCTCCCTTCTTAAGACACAACTAAGCTAGTGTTTTATAGCTTTTTACCTAATAAAAAATAAAAAAATAATTACAAATATACATGAGTTTTGAATAAAGGCGACCGGAAGTTGCGTGCGCTACGGCACGCTTTGAGCAAGTTTTCAAATTGCTGCAGTTTTTTTTTTTATAAGAGATGAATTATGAGGATCTGTTCTGGTAGAACTGAAGAAGATATGTTGGGCTATTAAGGGCTGACGAAATGGGTCGAATTGGTCCGTTATTCACGGAGATATTCAAAGTTGAACTCCGAGGTCTTTTGGAGGTTTTTAGCGCTGGGAGCGTTAGAGAAAATAAAAATTTTCCGTTGCAGGATAGACGATTGTCCCCAAAGGTTTTTGATTTTTGAGTCCAGATATCCTCTCCAATCCGGTTTTTCATAAACCAACTTTACAGTATGGTCCCAAGTTATGTTAGCTTAATCCTAGAAATGCTGATGAAATTTTGCTGCAATATAGATTAAGAGCACACCCAGAGTTTCACTCTTCCTATTTTCAGGCAGTTTTGACTGAGGTGATTTTAAGATGTTATCTCGTTCCCGTGCGTAGTGTAGCCCTTCCCCCCACCCCCTCAAAAAAAAAGTTCTGTGGCAGGTGTGCAAGCGAAACCAAAATGAAAATAGCTTGTATGGTACTTCATGGAGCTCTACTTTTTGTGTTTATTCATACTTGCGAGACTGAATTTTCGTGTGGTTTATTTTTCATACGCAACCGAATTGACACGAATCTATTTGTATGGCTTCACAGCACGGACTGAGAAAGCATCATTTCGGCTGGCTGTTCCCCCTCCAACCTATACCCTATCCATAAGATGCAGACCAACGTGAACCACATTGTACTGTACATACGTCTCATGAACGTAAACTACAATCAGATTTGTTTTATAATGAACTATGGGTTTTTTTTTGTCAGTTACTTGCAATTGCGGAGACGAAGCCTTTTTAGTTAGGTCTGGGAATGAATGAAACGAAATCTTTGATATTTGTACCGATGGTATTATTTTACCAAAACAGTCAAATGTAAACGTAGGGCGCCGAAAAAACTTTTGGAAAACTTTTGGAAAAAACGTTTTTCCAACGAACAATTTCTTTTTCTTCAGCGCTCCAACACGCAAAAAGACCTCAGTCTTTAACCCTCAGCCAAACTTTTAATAATGGACAGAAACGGCCCATCTTGGAACCATTTAATAGCAAGACACATTATCTAAGTCTTCGGGAATCCCAATCTTCAAAATTCCATCCTGAAGTCTCACAATCGCCATTTGAAAACTACTCCAAAACTATCGCAGCTCTCCTTCATCATGGCCGCCATTATTGAAACCTGTATCTTGTATTTTCTATTTTATTGCTTTTATTTTTGGGCAAAAACCCCAAAGACACTAGCTTAGTTGTAGTTTGGGAGGGGCTTCCATTTATGGTACTTTACCTCACATACATGCGGATGCAGACAACTTTTAAAGTGTGATATTTTTTATTATGTTGAACAGCTGCAACTTCTATGAAAAATTTCCACCACGATCGTTACCTGTCTTTTAACTTTAAAGTTATAGATCCAAATTAACTTTATTGCGTTATAGCATTCAGTAAGCTAGTTTATTTATCCTTTTTATACTTTATTAATAATCTTTTGCCCCCAGAACGCTACCATTAGTCCGAACTAATTCGACATCGGTGTAAAGGCTGGCCGTCGAAAAACATTTCGTTTTGCAAACGAACAATTTTTTTTTCTCTCTGAGCGCCCAAATGCCTCGATTGTGTAAATTTCGCCATTTTCTTAATAATGGACAGAATCGGTCAAACTCTTCGACATTTAATAGCCATCCATAATATCTACCTCTTGGGGAAGCCCAAATTCGAAAATTCATTCTAGAAGATCCACAAACTACATTTGAAAATCGTCCAAAACCAGTCGCAGCGCTCCTTCATCATGGCCGCCATTATAGAAGACTTATACTCATGTATTTTGATTTTATCTTTCCTATTTTCGGGCAGAAAGCCCAAAACATTAGCTTAGTGTTTATTAGGAGGAGCTTCCTCTATAAAGGTACTTAACCTCCCATACATGTACAGACAACGAATTTCAAGTGTGATATTTTTTTTATGGTGTTTGTCGGCCGCAACCCTTATGAAAAATTTCCACAACGATCAATGTCTTTTAAACTTTAACGTAATCATCCAAATTAACTTCATGCATTTTAGCATTCAACTGAGCTGGATTATTTATCTATTTATTTAACCTTTTCCTGTATTCTTTTACCCCCAGAAACACTGCCATTAGTCCGAAATAATTCGACATCGGCATTCTACCGGACACAAATTTTAGTGTATATATGTTCTCCTCTAAACCTGACTGAGACCTTCCGAATGCTACTGCTAGCTTGTTCTACTATTAAAACCAAAAGCTATTTATAAAAGATCTGTTCCAAAGCAGTCCGAAAGTCAAACGTGGATAAAAACTTCGAATCCTCAATCACCCCCCCCCCTAGCCAAACTAGTTGTGGTGTATAACGCTGCAGTTTTCAGTTAAAGCTTATTAAATCTAATAGTAATGCTTTATGCATTACCCAAACCCAAGTCTTAAGCTTTAACCAGAGCCTACTCACGTTGCAAACATGTAAATATTTATTCAATAGTCAATAATTCAAAGTAAAGACCTATTTCCCAAAGTTAACTTGAGTAAAACTCAAAGGGGCCTATCTTTACATGTCCTTACTCCTTCAAACGGCTCTGCACCAAAACCCTTTGTCAAACCGACTTCTCCTCCCACTTTCCATTGTTCTCATGGCCCTCAGCCAATCTGACCCCCGCAGCTCTCCTGCCCGTCCGCGCAAACTTCCGGTCTCAAGCCTAACCCCCCCCCGCCCAAAGCATCCACAGCACAGCTCACAGAACTCTCAAGCTAGAAGGGTCACGCCAGTCGGGAGTGGAGACGTTACGTCCGTAGGATGCCATGCCGGGCAAATTGGCAGTGGTTCGTAGTTAGCTTTTGAAAATTTAATTTAGGACCCCCCAAGTCTAAATTCATAGTTTAAACTTTAACTTAAACTCTCTAGCTTAGAGAAAATTACGGTCGTGACGCCATAAGCGGCATACTAGGTTCTCTCACCCCATAACATCCGAGTGGTTCTCTTAGTAAAAACCAAAACTGTTCTTATTTGTTTTAAATGTAACTTTAATCCAAATAACTGACGGTTTGATCTTTGTGTGGGATTCATTGGTTATTCACTCCAGACGTACTTTATAAGTAGCCGCGGCTTTTATAATTTGAGGAGTGTTGACTTCTAAACAGCAACTCTGGGAGGTTTAAGGCTCTGTTTTATCACTTAGAAACAAAACTGTGAAACGGTTGATCTTTCATGCGTGTTTGAAACATTCTGTTTGATAGACTGTAACCAGCCTGGGCTGTTCAGTCTTGTGGACGACTCAAGTGAGCATTCAGTATTGCTTTTTCTATTCGAAAATTTAATTGATTGTAGATTCAAAACACAAGTGTAGTTTTGTCAGGTCATGTGAATTACGCAATTGTAAATTCAACTTTGTGCTTTTAAATACTTTATTTCAAAAGCTTTTCGTGCAAACTAAATGTAAAGTGTGCTTTTCATTCCCTGTTGTTATAATAAACCCGGAGTTTTAAACTTCAGTCCGTTTGCTAAATGATTAATTTTTTAAGTGTAAAATAAATATGTAGCCCATCTTTAATTTTAGCTCTTGATAAACAGTTAAATTCCATCGCTGGTGCCAGTGAAATACCAGCAGTATTAAGGTTAGGCCCCTTTAAGTAGGACCCGACGCTCCTTCCCCCATGCTGGGACTGTAGCCGGGGCTGTGCTTATGCAGTAAAAGTCGTTATAATCACCGCTACACCCCCTGCCATACAAGCCTAGAAGGATGCAAGCCACTTCCAACTAGACGTCTGTGGTCCCGATAAACATGGCCACGAAGTAGATGCCTGTGACTACGTTACACAAAGTCACGAAGCAGATGTAGTACTAAGGCAAAAAAATAGTACAACCCCCGCCCAGCAGCTCCAACAACTGCCGGCGCCAGGAAGCAACAGTTGCCGCTTCCCGTAGACGTCCACCCGCCGTGAGATGCCTCTACCCCAACCGATGCTGTAGGAGAAACCGTCCGTAAAAAGAAGCAGGTGCTCCGTTCAGCCAAGCAGTGGATTTTGCGTGTGATACTCCAAGGTCCCAGTGGATTAGACCGCCAAAGACGATCGACTCCTAAAATCAGTGCCGGACTTCCCGTACTGCGATGGACACAGGAAGGACAGACTGACCGTACAGCGATTGTACAAAATTTGGGTAAGTGTACATGAGACATGCTTAGAGGCCGCCAAGCCGAGTGTTGTAGTTGAGTGCATTAATGCCAATTAGCTATTTATATATACCAGAGTGCTAGGGGTCCTTGAGAGTGTATTTTTGTGTATTGACTTACTGGATTTGGGAGAGAAGTTTTTTTTAGTAATTTGCTCTGCTCAAACTCAACGTTAAATTTTATGCGGCTGCATTTAATTTTGTTTCATTTATAAAGGCTTTATTTTGAAACGTGTGTAAACGTTAAACGTAAAAATGTCCGAAATGGATCAACTCGAAGAAATCATTAGTGATTTGCAAAACGAGGATTTAAAGAAAGCTTGTTTGAACTTAGGCTTTACAGTTAGCGATTCTAGAGCCGAGTCACAGAAAATCTTACGAGCAGCCCTCGAAGATGGCAAACTAGATTTAGACGAACTCTCTGAAGCACTAGCAAGCGCTATTGAAAAGAGAGAAGCTATCATTTTAACAAAAAAAGAATTAGCCATCAAGGAAAACGAACTTTTTCTAAAAGCAGAAGAATTAAAGTTAAAAGCCCTAGAAGTGACGGATGCAGAAAAATGCCGGGCTCATGAATTAGCTCTTTAAAGATCAAGAGGCTCAAATTCGAGACCGGGAAGCCTTGCTTAAAACCCAAGAAAGGGAGCAAGAAGCCCAAATTAACGACCGTGGTAGAGCAATGGAACTAGCCAAGTTAGATAAGCAGCTAGAATTAGCCAAGCTAAACGCTGCGACCTTAAGTCTTAACCCTGCTCCAAACGGAGCTAATGGCGCTCCCCCAGATCCAGTTCATAAACATGGTAAAATTGCCGACGTCATTCGTTTGGTAAATAGGTGGACGCCCAAAACTAAAATTCACAGTTTTCTTAAGATTTTTGAACGAACCATAAGTAGCCAAAAGATTCCTAGAGATCAATGGGTCACGGGACTTCAACCCCTCGTTGGGGAAGTACTAATCAAAGTTTGTAATCAGCTATCTGACACAGAAATGCAGGACTATGAGTTAGTTAAAAATAAATTGCTTGCCCGTTTTGTCCAGACAAAAGAGTCAGTTCAAACTCAGTTTCGTTCTCTCGAGAAAAAAGTAGACCAGCAATTTCACGACTACGCGTTTGAATTGGAAACGTTGTTCACTCGTTGGTTAGCTTTAGCTAAGGTTAACCGGGACTATGACAAACTTGATAATTTAATGCTTTTGGAACAATTCTACAAAGCTTGCCCTACTCAACTTAGGAAATGGATCCCGGATCAAATTAAGTTAGGGACGTTGGCTGAAGCAGCCCAACTTTGTGACGAGTTCACAACCCGCAATAAACAAATTGCTACCGAAACTGCCGCCCGTGTAGTTAAAAATCAGCCAAGTCAGGCCATTAAAGTTTCTTCTAAACAGAATAAACCTAACCAAAATCTATCAGCTAACCTAGCTGGGACTGATAGTAACGATGGCAGTCACACTAGCTCAAATGCTAATACTGCTAAAACTTCTAGTAACGAAAATGCAAAATCTAATGCTAGATCGTGTTTTGAATGCGGATTGTTTTCGCATCTACGTAATCGGTGCCCCGAACCTAATAAAACACGCCCCGAGCAAGCAAACGCATGTTTCCCAGTTGGGAAAAATGCTAGTGAAATTCTTAAGGCTAGTACGCTGTCCGGTAGGTAAAAATAAAATTAAAATGAAATTAATATTTTACGCGACTCCGGAAGCTCAGTTTCGCTGGTTAGCGCTAGACTCGCAAGAAATTGGCCACGTTTAAAACGGAGGGTTCAATGTCAAACTGCCTTGTGTAGCCAAGTGTTTAAATTAGACCAGTGTTTAAACCTAAGCCTAAGGTTAGATGATGGCACAGTGTTAAAATCAGTAGCATGTATTACACCGGTCAACAATTCGATTTTCGATGTAGTTTTGGGCGTACCCGGATTAGATTCGCTAAACCTATTGCGCAGACCATTAACCACCACGCCCCGTGATTTTTCTTCCCTGCCAGCTGAGGTGGCTATGCATCCGTCAGAAACGGCCCACGTCAATCAAAGAAACGTAAGAGCCACCGTAAACAAACCAGCCCCGAGGGATTGGTCAAGCCCCAAACCACAGCAGTGCTTCCGCCAATCGTCGTTAAGTCCTCCAGCGCAGATAAAAGGGGTCTGCTGAAAACTTCGGAAGTTAACTCATTGCGAGCTAATGAGACCCAAGTCCCCTCCCTTGACCAATGGATTAACCGTGTAGACGTGGACCGCGGAAAACCTTCATTTTGCCAAACGAAGAAATTTTTTTCTTTGAACGCCCAAATGCCTCGATTGTGTAAATCTCGCCGTCTTTTTAATAATGGACAGAATCGGTCAAACTCTTCACCATTTAATAGCCTGCCATAATACCTACCTCTCGGGGAAGCCCAAATTCAACAATTCATTCTAGAAGATCCACAATCAACAATTGAAAATCATCCAAAACCCACAGCAGCGCTCCTTCATCATGGCCGCCATTATTGTAAAGTTGTACTTTGTATTCTCGATTTTTATTGCTTCTATTTAGGGCAAAAAGCCCAAAGGCTTTAGCTTAGTGTTAAATAGGAGGAGCTTCGTCTGCAATGGTACTTAACCTCATACTTAATTGTACAGATAACTTTGTAAATGTGATATTTTTTATTGCGTTGAACAGCTGCAACCTTTATGAAAAATTTCCACAGCGATCATCACCTGTCCTTTAACTTTGAAGTTATTTATTCCACTTAAACTTAAATGCGTTATAGCATTCGCTAGGCTAATCTATTTATTCTTTTCATGCTTTATTAATAATAATCTTTTGCCCCCCGAAACGCTACCATTAGTCCAACCTATACAGACATCGGCAATCACCGGACACGAATTTTTGTGTATATATGTTTTGCTTTAATTCTCTACATAACTCGACTGACCCATCCGAATGTACTACTAGCTTGCTCTGCTATTAAAAACCAAAAGATATTTATAAAAGATCTGTTTCCATGCAATCCGAAAGTCAAACTGTGCATAAAATCCGAAACCCCCTTTTTTGGGCGGCCCCCCCCCCCAAAAAAAAAACTAGTTGTGGTGTATAACACTGCAGTTTTCAGTTAAAGCTTGTAAAATTTAATAGTAATACTTTATGTATTACCCAAACCAAAGTACTAAGCTTTAACCAGAGCCAATTCACGATGTGCATTTGTAAATATTCAATCAATAATCAATTTCCCAATGTAAAGGCCTTTCCCAAAGTTCAAGAGTTGAAAACTCAATTGGGCCCGTCTTTAGTCACTCCCTACTCCTTCAAACGGCTCTGCACCAAGTCTCTTTGTAAAACCGACTTCTCCTCCCACTTTCCATTGTTCTCCTGGCCCTCAGCCAATCAAACCCCCGTAGCTCTCCTCGGCGTCCACGCTTTGGTAGAGAAAATCCGCTGCTCCAGCATAAAAAGCCCCAGTTGCCCTCCCTCTACAGCTCAGTCAGCACAGCTCACAGATCTCGCAAGTTAGAAGGGTCACGCCGGTCGGGAGTGGAGATGTCACGTCCGGGATTGCCATGCCGGACAAAATGGTAGTGGTTGTAAGTAACTAGTTTAACTTTAGAAGTTTATCTTTAGGACCCCCCAATACTAAATTTATAGTCTAACTTAAATTAACCTCTAGCTTGGAGTCTTTATGGTTGGTAAGCCTTATCGGCATTGCTGGTCTTTACCACACTAATGTTAGGGTTGTAACGGTGGGTGCTACGACGGTGTAGGTGCTTGTAGCATCGCCGGTCGCCTGGTGTAACTGGATCTTCCTTACTATTACTTTTGGTACTTTTTGGTTTAAACAAGCACAACTGCTACAGTCCCGGTGTAGAGAATGGAGCTACTAATGTCCTAATCACGTAGGCTAACTAGTAATAATAAATGGTAACGCTGCCACCAAGGTGGGAAAATTAGGCTAGCTAAGCTAAGTTTAAGAGAATTGTCTTAATTTCTTACTTCTAGCGAACAACGGACGAATAAACCAACTGGGTTTCAAACTCCTGGTTTTAATTTTAAACAAACATGTCAAAAAAATATACCGCACTTTACATTTACATTTGGCAAATTTACAACTGAATTAGTTCATAAATAACAGGGGGAATTTACATTAAATTCAACTTGAACAGTTACTGTGTTCACTTAAAACAATTTCAAATAGAAACAGTTATTTTCTCAGGCACAAGGGGATTTCGCAAAAGTGCCCTCTAAATTACGAACAGCCTCGGCTGTCTAGTAATAGTAGACCTGTTTTACAGTTATTTTTCTAAGTGTATACGCTAAACATTAAACCTCCTAGAGCTGCTGATGTTTTAAAATAAACCTCAGGTTCGTTCCCTAGTAAGATTAATTGTTTCTAGTGTAAATTATTACATAGCCCATTTTAGCTCTATACTTCGTTAAGCAATTAAATTAATCCACCGTCGGTGGCAGTGTATTACCGGAAGCATTAAAGTTAGGCCTAGAATAGGACACCGACGCTCCATCCCCCAAGCCGGGACTGTAGCCTATGCTGTGTTTATTATCGTAAAAAGTCGAAATAACCACGTAACCTGATGCAAAGAAGTACTCGTCAACCAAGGATGACGGGGGCGCTACAAGCTCCTCAGCCGTCGTAGCATCCGCCGCTACAACCGTCGCCATCTTTGTTGGTGTAATAAAGCAACGAAAGATGCGTTGAACCTGCCTCCTAAAGACAAGATAAAACTAAGTTTGTCAGCTAGTGATATAAACCATAGTTTAGTCATGGCAGAAAAATTCAGGGTTAACGAATTTAGCTTTTATA
>JAHWFP010132860.1:0-11634 GCA_023313725.1 Lithobius niger
ACACTGCAGATTTCCAGGTGACATCCCTCTGATACTGATGAATAAAAAATACTGTTAAAAATAATGGGATTAAGTTTCTCCTGCTGACATCAAATTTGCAGTTAACTGATGGATAATTCACACGAAGAAAAGCTCGCCAATGGCGCAAACTTGCAGCACGTACAATCTTGCACGTTGCCGGAGGATGAATAATAAACTCCTTACATGCCAGCTTCATTTTTTTAAATCTTCGTAATTTTAAAATCGTACACTGAGCTCATAAACGAATTAAGGTCATGCCAGGCTGGGGAAGATGTGGGGGGGGGGGGGGCGATCATGATGTCGCTCTTGATATTGGAAGTGGCAGGAAAGGAACATTTCTCAGTTATTAAGCAGTAATTAGCTGTTTATTCGTTAAAAATGACGTTAATTTATAGATGGACCGTCCATGAGTATATATTATGTGAGAAACATAGATTGTGCACTGAATTTATAGCTTACAAAGCAGTGGCAATAACGTCGTATTAGGCCGCTAAAATTTGATACGAGCGGGCGGTGTTTTCTTTTTACGTTTTATTCGAGATCTTTCAGATGCGGGGGATGGCTTTTTTTTACCAAACAAAATCAAATCAGTAGCTTATATTTTGTTGTCGAGCATAATATCTAATATGTTTAATGCCATGATCAGCGTGCAACAGTTGCATATTTGATAAAAGCCATTCTTTAGATCCAGATTTTTAGTTGTGACATGCCTCTGAACGATCATAAGATTCGTTTCTATAGGCGATCATGTGAATGGAGCAAAAGCTGATGTGGTCATCGGCTCCAGGTGATGTTTGGTGAAAGTGCTGATGCGTGATAGAACCTTTTAGACAATGTCATAAAAAAAAAACGTTTCATGCGCTAAGAAAAAACCCACGCGTGCGCTACTGAGAACCACTTAATTAATTTTTAGTGGCCTTATCTACATAACAAGGTCGTTGAAATAAGTATAAGCAAACAATCACTGTGATCGCTTTTCATTCTTCGTGCACGTGGTATGTCTTTGCTACGGTGCCTAACAATTTCGTCTAAACCGTTGATTGTTGATGGGGAAAATGAAAGAATTCGTGTTTCAGCTAAAGGCATATTATTATAGTTTCGAATCAAACTAAGCCACGTTGTTGGTCGTAAATGCGGGCTTTCATTGCTGAACAGAATTGTTGCAACTTGCACACCAACAATTAATGCGGACCACGAGATTTATCATTGCTATCTTGCTTTACTTTACTTTATTTCAGAGCTTACAGGCCCACAAATCCATACGCTCTTAACTTAAAAACTACTCCTAACCTACTTAACACCTAAGCCGAACAAACAGCACAACCTTTATCACCTGCTCACCCTAATGGACCTTAACTAGACATACGCTCCAAAATGGAACCAAGGGGAGCATGGCGAACGAGGAAGGGGAACGAGCCAGAAAACAGCTCTGCGACCTCTGCGAGCTCTGCGAGCTATCTTGCAGAGTTGCTGGCAACAATAAGGCCTGTCCAAGTGAAAACAAAACAATAATGAGGCATCGTTCGGCCGGGCGATTTGCTTTCTGCGTCTCCCAGAAAACAAAAATGTCAAAGGCGCCAGGCTAAAGATTTTAACACCACCCGTCCGTACAACGGACTTCACCAAGCAATACAACATTATTACCCAGCGCAATTTTTTTCACACAACGATGCTGGAAAATGCATCGACGTGCCAATTTTTAAAACGGTGCATCCACTGACTTGCATCACGGGATGCGTTGATTGAGTGAGCGAAACGAACAAAAATCAACGTTTGTTGTCCAGTGCGCGCAAAAATTGGATTGAACAAACTTAATTCGATGAAAGCATTTGTTGGCCAGTGTGCACAAAATTGGGATTGAAGAAACTTAATTCGGTGAAACATGAACATACACATGAGCAACCTAACCGCGCCAGTGTAGTAAACGGTGGATCCAAGACCAGCCGTGCGTAGCACAGGCTTCCTCTAGTTATATATAACTATGCTCGATCCAGTAATTGAGTTAGCTGCAAGGGGCACTGGATACAACGGGCCATTTGACGTAAATCTTTACTTAGTTGTGGTTACACGGGTTCTTTTATTGTAGCGTCACGGTTCGCCTAAGATTACACACAAACTATTCAAGGACTTTTCCAAAACTAATTCAATTTTTAAAGAACTTTTCCAATAAAAGTGAATTTTTACGGACTTTTTTAAGCAACAAACGTATTAAAATTAGGCCGATCAGCACCAGACGTGGCTTAGTTTTCTAATAATAATAATAATGCGTTTATTGCTCAGTTAAACGAGCAAAACGGTAATAAAGGGCGCCCAGAGGGACCACTAAGACCGTACCGTAAATTAACTTAGAGAGGGCACACCATTAAAATCACATCTTCAAAACCCTTAGTATCAAAGGATATAATCGTCAACTGGATAAACTATTATCACTAATGCAAGGGACCATTAAACATGATATCAATAGAAGCCAACGCTGTGAGGATTTCGTATTGGTTAAGGTGGGAAAAGAGGTGAACAAAAATCTCCCCAAGACAATTATGTGGCGAAGAAGGTGTACCTTCAACCAACACCGGTTAAAGGCTAGCACTAGCCTTTGGGGGCGTCAAGTATTACATCAAGAAATTGGTCAATTTCAACCCACCCCCCCCCCCCTCCCCGCGTCATTAGGCGTCGAGGGTTGCTGACCCCCTCTTTCTGGAACTACTACCACGGCATTTCTAACTCCCCCCCCCCACCAAAAGGGGGTGTTCCCCCCTCGTATATCCACAGTTTTTTTTTCTTGAGGACTTTTTCTTGCGTATTTCCACCCCTTTTACAGAGATAATGGTGCTTACGTCATCAACTGGTCATCCCCCCCACGTCCCCCTCGCCAGAAATCGCCACCAAGTAGGAGATGCCCCTCCCCTCCACACTTCCTGTTGACATAATACTTGAATGCTCACTTTCTAAAGATTTTCTTTTCGAGAGATGGCAGCACCTCGCTGCTGAGTTTCGCTGATGCTCGTGGTGGTTGGAGAGTCATTAGTTAGAGCAACGTAAACCCTGTCCGTCTAACTGTCTAACCAGGGCAGGGACAATGCCAGAGCAAGAGGGGCAGCCGCCCTGGGCGCCGGAAGAAGAAAGGGCGCTGAAAATGCTGCCGCCGCCGCCCTCAAAAAAATTGAAAAAAAAAGTTGAACTTTAGTAATGCTCTTTTGGCGAAGCCTATAGCATAAATACAGTTGGTCTTGAAAAATTAACTTGTCAGTTGCAGCACTTGTTTATGATTAGAGGTACCCTCTGACTGGCAAGAAAACTCACAATTACATGAATTTGGCAACAAATACTTAAATTTCGGCCCAGTATTTGGGACTCGTTAAAAATGTTGAAACACTAAAAAAAAAAGTGAAAGCTGCCACAAACTGTGAACATCGCACAGCCGCCATGTTGGAAGATCACCCAATATGACTGCTGTACGACGTCCACAATTTGTGGCAACTCCCACCTTTTTTTTAATACAGGGTGATTCAGAAAGGATGGACCAGTGCCCACCGTTTCTCCCCCATGTGCACGATCGAAATAACATTACGTGGATGTGTAGCATGTGATGATCTGCACATGTGATCTTGGCTGACCTTGCACCACCCGTTCAAGGTCATCACGACACTAACTTCTACACCGTACTTCCTACGCTACCAGTGTAAATTGGAAAATTGGAAAGAATCATATAACGTGACTGTAACTGGGAAAAAAGAATTTAAATCTAAACAGAATGTAAATCAGAATTTAAACTTTAAACCAGAACTTCCAACAGAATTTAAAGTAAACAGAATGTAAAGGCTACAACCAAAACAAACCCCGACAAAGGAATGTTAACACCTTACGAACGGAAGGTCCCTCAGTATGCAAATCTCAGATACCAATGATGATATTCACGGAAAGTATACTTCAGACAGCAGAATTGCCATCACATGCCCTCTACATACAATTCTGTATATAAACCTTTAGCAATCGCAATGCCAACATGTACTATGGAGGAGTAGTGGCTGTGATTTATGAAGAATGTGGTAGACGGGCTAGAGAAGCTGCTCGGGAATTTCGCCATCGATTTCCACATCGATGACACCCTTGCACAAAGTCATACTGTGCAGCGCCTCCAACGAATGATAGGAATGGGCCTGCTCCACCCTTGGGACGACCTTTTGTAGCAATGGATGAAGCCACATCAGCTACAGTGCTCGCATAGTTCCAATAAATCCACATAAGAGTACCCGCCATGTAGCTCAACAGGCAGGTATCTCACAACCGTCAGTTCTTCGTGTTCTGAAGAGGTATCCTTACCACTCCTACCATGTCCACCTACACCAGGGATTGTCACCGGGGGATTACGAACGTAGGGTCGAGTTCTGTATACCTGGATGTTACTGCAGATTGAGGACAATCCAGACTTCCTTCAGTCCGTACTCTTCTCACAACGAGGCGAACTTTTCCAACGACGGCGTGGTGAACATACACAACGCACACTATTGGTACCCATCAACTCACCATGGATGCGGGAGACACCTCATCAGGAAAGATGGAGTGTCAATGTGTGATGTGGGCTGTACAACAACACAGTTGTAAGGCCAGTATTCTACCAAGGTGCAATTACCGCTCAGCGTTATTTGGATATGGTACTGTAGCAGGTGATATTGAACTTTACGGAGGATCTACCGCTAGTGGAATAAGCAGCTATGTGGCTGCAGCAAGATGGGGCACCTCCCGATTTTGGTAGAATTGTGTGTTCATGGCATGGATGCGAGATCGTTGGATTGGTCGTACAGGCCCTGGAGCATGGCCACCACGTTCACCGGATTTAACGCCAATGGACTTCTTCCATTGGGGTCACATCAAGACGCTAGTCTACCAAACACCACCACAAGACATCAATGATCAGCAGGACCGAATTCGCAATGCATGCGCCAGCCACGGTGACCCCTGCCATGTTGCGCTCTGTCCGCACCGAACTTCTGCGACGGCTTGAAATTTGCATTGATGTTGACAGGTGCCACTTCGAACATTTGTAGCAACACCCTGAATGCGACTTGGTTCTACGACAGTGGACTGTAACCGACAACCTGGCATTGAAGCAGTTGTTCAAGGGCAATGATATTTGATACATATGCAGCATAGTTTGCTGTGTCGTTCTTTCACCTGTATTCTTTGGTAACTATGCATTGATTTACATTCTGTTTACTTTAAATTCTGTTGTAAGTTCTGATTTACATTCTGTTCAGATTTAAATTCTTTTTTCACAGTTAGTCACGTCAAATGATTCTTTACAACTTTCCAATTTACACTGGTAGCGTAGGACGTACGGTGTAGAAGTTAGTGTCGTGATGACCTTGAACGGATCGTGCAAGGTCAGTCATGATCCGATCTGCAGATGGCCCTCACCATACTAAATATCCACATATTTCGATCGTGCACATGGGGGAGAAACGGTGGGCACTGGTCCATCCGTTCTGAATCACCCTGTTTATTAACATATATTAAAATTGAATATTTGTTGCCAAATTCATGTTTTTGCAACGTACGCGTAGGGAGTCGGGACGTTGCCTTTTTACGTTGCCTTTTGGACTTAAATGTCAGACTGCCTGAGTGGGGAATCGAACCTGAGAGGGACTCAAACCAAAGGCCGGAGTCCTACCACTCAGCCATACTGACATGGCGAAAAGGAAACGTCCATAGGAAGCATTTAACACGCATACATGTATTGCCGATTATTTGTCTCCTTGGCGGCAGGTTTTAATAATAAACGACATCAGTTGGTGTTTACGAGTTTTTAAGGAGTGAATGTGGTTTTGCGTGACTCTATCTAGTGACTACTCGATGCGAGCGTGAGCTGAAGCAGTGAGGTGCTGCCATCTCTCGACTCAGATTCGAACGAAACACGCACGAAGCGCTCAATACCCTCAAACTAGCCAAGGTTCAAGGTTATCGGAGCGTCGCTCTGAAGCAAGCAGGTTTTTATTATTATACTCAAACCAGTCCACGGCAGTGATGTAACTTTTTGTTTGAAGGAAAATCCCAGAGCACACATCTTCCTGCCAAAGATCGTGCTAAGATCGAGGGGTTGGATTACGAATCTGATGCTCCTTCGAACAATCTTGCTTGCTACATAGGGTAAGTAAAATTCTTAACACGCTGTCTACACAAAAATAATAGTAGATGTAACACTATGCTTTCAAATCATTCGAGTTTGGGGGCCAGTGTTTTGTTAGTAAACAGTAAGTACATCTGAGACCAAAATCATAGCATGAGAATAAAAACTAAATAAATAAATAAATAAAAAAAAAAGACGTCCTTCGGACACCAAGCTGACATTCGTATTTGTGGATGTTTGCCACGCCTACAACAGCGTACGTAAAACGAAACTGAAACTCCGCGGCGGATCACTGGCGTACGCGTGCCGGAAGTGTGACTTTACAATCCGGTCGCTAGTTACTCTAGTCGCTAGTTACCTCAAAGTGGCGCGCTATACGAAAATAAAAATTCACAAAAAAACAGCAATATTGAACATTGTTCAAAATAGACAACATGAATCATCTTTTTAAACAGCTTTTCCGCGACTTCAAATTATCATTTGACGAAAAGTTCAGGAGCGGATTCTATACCCTTTGCTCCACCTAGGATGACAGTCATTATGGTAAAGGCAGATTCACGATTAAAGGCACATAAATCCCTCCGTTTTGGCCGCTTTACTCTGCGTCACCTACGCTGAAATATAGTTCAAACGACCGCAGCGCGCATTGCTCTACGACAATAAGTCATACTCATTTCGGGGCCGTTGCAACGTGACACATCGTACGACCAAGTCGCAAACTTGAGCGAAGGATTAATTATCCTTCCTCCAGGGCCGCGGCTTGCCAGCGATGTGGCGGGAGTTATATACCGCTCGGACCGAGCCGTTTAAAACAAGCCTAATAACATTCACGCGCCACTACCGACATCTGCATCGTACCCTTAGACCAGCAAATGAAAGGTAAATCAGTTTAAATGAAACTATTTCCGGTAATGTATCGAGTGAAACTGTTAAAATATACCGGAGGGAGTTATGTGCCTTTAAAGGCGCAGCCAAATGTGATACTTCCGCTTTGAGATTATGGGATGGCAGCCGTCATAATGATTGTCATGGAGTGCAAAATGTTGGAGAAACTCAAGTCCGACGAGTAGGGTAAAACACGCTCTTTCCGCGAAACGCTCTTTCTTTTTGTGGCGACCTGCACAATATGCATTGTCTTCGTTGCACAATTACGACAGAAATGATGAATTATGGGATGTGCATTTAAGGAATCTCATTCAGGCAAGAGCAGAAGCGAGAACGCCATATTTCTTCTATTTTTAAAATTGTTGTTTTAATCTGAAATTGCTGTTATTTCAGCAGGTCGGTTTGCCTAGAGCCATTACAGCTTCTATGTATTAGTGTATTAGTGTAGTAGTGATGTAGGTGTTTTAGTAACAGTGTGTGTAGTTGTACTGGGGCTGATAGTCGATGTTGGGTAGAGCTCCGTAATAAATCAATCAATCAATCGCTGTCACGATCTTTATTGGGGGTTACAATAATTTTGTAAATAAATAAATATATTGTAGGATTGGTCCAATAATTAGCGGCAATCCTAAAAGCAGTTTACCTAGATCTCATTTAGACGAGAACCGGAAGTTGGCTGGCGCCATGTTGGCGTTACTGACGTCGGCTAAGTGCCAGAAGGAATGCTGCTTGCGAAGATTTGGAATGCATTGTTACTAGTTACAGTTGCGACCCCCTGGTTCAACCCAGAGACCTTGGCTTATACGTAGCTTTGATATGGTCGGTCCACTTAATATTATGCGTTACCGCGAGAAACCGTGCGAGATTTTGGGAGCTGCATTGGCATATCTCAAACGTGTCCGACGTCACTGCTCCCATTTCGCACCATTTTCCCGATTCTTGCTTCTGATTGGCTGTTGATTTTGCTAATGAATCGACGGAAAATTGGACTAACAAACGAACGAGTACGTATCAAACGTAAGCTGGACCGCTCCAATGATCGTAAGGGATTTGTGTAAGAGGTGATGATTAACACAAGTAAAAACCTTTTTGCCAGTAATATGCTGAAGTCATCTTAGTACGGAAGGGTCGGTAAACCGAAACCGAAACCAAATTTTCCCTTTTTACTGAAAACCGAAACCGATTATGTATCGGTTTTTCGTACGATGTTCAAAAATTGAAAGATTTGTTGTCTAAAATTTTTAAATAATTATAATTTTCCACATATAAAAAAAACAAAGATCATAGTCTTAAAAAAAGAAAATAGTACTGGAAAATGGTGCCACAGTCAGGCCGCAAATAACATTTTTTTTACACGGACATGCCATATCTGGGGCGTCTTTCGGGTCTCAGGTGTCATTCAGATCACGTTTTTGGCCGGCCAGGTTTCGGTTGCTCGGACACGTTTTAGCGTGCGGGTTTCTGATGGTATGTAATTAGCCGCAGCAAGCGCGACAGCACGAGCGAGGCACGTAATTTGGAAAAATACGAAAAACTGAAAATCATAATGTTCTTGGGATCCGGCAGGTCCGTGTAAAAAAGTTATATGCAGCCAGGCCCATGGTCTATGACGCTATTGAAAATGAAAGCATGAGAGAGTTGGAAGCTAGCAATACTACTGTTACAAAAAATAAATAAATAAAAAAAAAAACACTACCAAAATAGGTCGAGGGGGGAGGGTGGTAAAAACCCAGTAAAAACCGATACCGAAACTGCGGCTCCGTGGGCATGTTAAAATGGAAACCGGAACCGAAGTCACAAAATAAAACCGGCCCATCCATACATCTTAGGTCACTCGCGCTCTGAACGACTCGGCCGCGCGGCCAGGTTGCTGCAACCAATGAAAATGATTAGTACGTGGTTTTACATAAACGGTAAGCATTCTCATTGTCTGCAGCGACCTGGCCGCGCGGCCTAGTCGCTCAGTGCGCGGGCGGCTTTAGCCACGATTATTTTTTCTGGCAAAACCTTCATAATGCCTCAATTTCATATGCATGAATTGTTCTTCGAAAAAAGTGGATCATTAAACTTGGCTTGGATTTATATACTATCACTTAAATGTCAGACTGCCTGAATGGGGAATTGAACCCACGACCTTTGAAACCAAATGCAGAGGCATAAACGCTGAGTTATAAATGCCGCTGAGCCTACTGCTGACTACCGCTAGCTACGGTTGGCTGGAGACGCAGATTTGCTCTGTTGTGATCGGATCAAACAAATATAGATGCTACCCTATTTACGTTGAACGTTGGTATTTGGAATTCAATGTCAGACTGCCTGAGCGGGGAATTGAACCCACGACCTTTGAAACCAAATTCTGAGGTTCTACCTCTGAGCCTCAGTATTTGGTTTCAAAGGACATGGGTTCAATTCCCTGCTCAGGTAGTCTGACAATTAAATCCAAACAGCAACGTAAATAGGGTTGCATCTGTATTTGTTTGATCTGATTACAACAGCGCAAATCTGCGTCACCGGCCAACCCAGATACCACTGGAATTTATGCTAGCTAGTGGAAGAGCCATGTGGAGCATTATGGGTACTACCTGTTAGTTTTTTTTTGTTGTTTTTTTTTTTCAAATCTTTACACAATTCTTTACCGTTACTTTGTTGTCTTTAAAAAAAAACGTTGCCGTGCAAATTTATTTTTGCTTCCTTAATAAGAACGTTGACATTTTGTATGCCTCTTTATTATTCATCGTCTTGGTTCTTCATGTAATTCCTGTGTAACTCGTTTTTTTTCCTTCTTTTTGATTTGTTTTCGCGCTTCGAGAGAAATTCATTCTTGTATCTTTTTTGCTCGTTTGAATGAAGTTTCGTTGTTAAGTTCAATTTTGGGAGATGCTACACCCATATGGTGTGAGAATTCGGTTAAGAACTTTTCGTGGAATTTGGCCCACATCATTTTCAAGTTTTCTCTTTCCAGTTTCCATTCTTTAAACTTTCCACCACATTTTTGTAACCCTTTTCCAGTCACCTATGTTTATGAAACGGATGTTTAGTAGCAGCGGTTTAAAAATGTACAGTCATCACTATAACTGTAATAAAGAACGGTTACATCCGGTTATTTAACAATGAACGGTCGTAAATCTGAACCTGCGATTATGCATGCAACTAGCGTGCAGCCTGCTCCACCGTGTTTTTACTGTCCGTGATACAGAAATTTAAGTTTTTCCTTTACTTGTAAACGATGTATTGTTGACAGTTATTGCGTCCATGACTTCCACTGCTGGATGAGCTTACAGATTGTATGGTGACTCATGTCGGGTGGTGATTTATTTTTCTTGTGAATTTTTTTGTGTGTGGGGGGGTTATTGGGTTGCGAGCTTAGTGCAGGTGAGGTTTGGGGAGCGTTTACGCAACGACTCGCCTTTGCATTCTCGCTGCTAGAATTTAATCGTGATGACAAAGGTGTCGTTGCCGTGGTAATAACGCCACATGGATTAGGTAAATCCGATACCGTTTGAGTAATGCTTGCAGTCTTATACTCCGTGACAATACGATAGAGAATTGCTCACGACGAAACAAATTCTTAGTCTTTTCTGAACTTAACAATAGTTGACGTTTTCGGTACGAGTCGACAGAGCTAAACCCACCGCTGTGTTGGAACTTCAGATCATTTCTGGCAGAGCTCTACTACAGGCCTCTACCAATATTGCCAGATGCCTACAAGCATTTGCCTCTAAAATCGTAGCGCTGCCCACTTTCAGCACCCCTAGGGGAGGGGGGAAACATTTTACCATAAGAATAATACAAAAATAAATACAAATACAAAATAAATACAACAAAAACACTAATAGCTCTGTTGTTGCATGGACGTCAATACTATGGCTAAGGGAAACTTGTGAAAGTAAAAGCTTTGTTTTTTTGACCTTCTGATTTGTGACCTTTACATAAAAATAGCAAATCCGATTAAAATCATGTGAATTTTGGTGAAAATAAATAAATAAATAATGGTAGGTGCAAGAGCACACAGGCCAGAAGAGAACTCAAAAGAGTCACTAATAGTCAGCCTTAAAAATGGGAGAGTGGGTGAGTGGGGCAGCACTTAGGATGCCAGAAATAAGGGGATAGGTAGCAAAAGCTCAGCACAGCACAGAGCCACAGGCCCATTGTCAATTAAAATTACTTTAAATAAAACAAATGTGCGGTTTGATATGAAAACAGTGTAGTCAGAAGCATAGGGTCAACAACACAAGTTAAAAAAAAGTGGAGCTCAGTGGACGGGTAGTGCTGCCCTCGTCAACGATGTAGTACAGACCACATCGTCTTTTTTTTTCTCTTTGTCTTTTTTTTCTTCACATTTTTATTTCAGACATAAAAATGAAGGTCGAGGACGACTCCCGTTAATGCCATTCCCTTATAATCATGGCCGTAACTCATTACATATGATTACCATAATTTTTAATGATGGCCACCGACGTAATTGATAAACTGGCAGCAATCAAACTTCGTTCATTCTGAGGATGACAATGACACAAACGAACTAACCTAAAGTAAATATTAATTGACCTTGTTTTCTGAACTGAACACTACACTTAAACTTTAAAACGGACAAAGGTACGAAT
>JAHWFP010132861.1:4694-15493 GCA_023313725.1 Lithobius niger
GCTCGTGTTCGCGGAAATATCAGCCATCAGTGTCTCAAGCCCCCCCCCACCCCGTTTTCTAATGATCACTACGTGCGGGTGGTACTGGATACATGGTTTGCAACACTGGTACGGTATGGTTGCCCATGTGTGTGTCCGTGTTCGACCTGCTTATACCATGTGCAATGGCTGTTTGCCCTGACGTCACCATGCGTTAGCCAATGACGAACGAGAACAACGGCTGTTTGGCCGTCTGATTGGACTAGCCCAGTCACGTGATATGCACGTCACAGCAAACAGTCGTGGCGCGTGGTATAAGTTTCTTAAACTTTTGCTCAAACCGTCTAATAAACGCTGATTTTCGTTCGCTTTGCTCACTCAGTCAGCGCATCCTGTAACTCCACCCACCCCACTGCTAATACTCCCCCCGTCCCCCTTTTTATGACCGCTTCTATTATATTTTTCCCATGTTCATGTTCGTGGAACTTTAAGCCATCATATGTCTCAAATTCCCCACGGCTAATAATATACCTTCCCCCCCCCCCGTTTCTTCTCATCACTTCTATTATATTCTTCCATGTTCAATCATTATCATGTTCATGCGGGCGTAAATAAATGCGGCTCAAGGCGGTCTCGAAGCTGCTATCTTCGAGAAGCATGCTGTCCTGAAAAGCTTCCTTCAATGCTTCTCTCCTACCAGACACGCGGTGTTGTTGGTTCTTACTTAACTCTTAAAAGTATTGCTTAAAATTATTGCCTAAAAGTCGTATTCTTGATTTCTACGATCTTATCATGTAGATAATGAAAATTATAATAATTTGTACGTGCGTGTCATAATCAGTGGTTTTAAACATTCATAACCAGTGAACTAGTAGCCCAGTTCTGTGAACAGGATACCTCGTTCCCCCCTATACCATCCCTCTATATGAAAAAAAAAAGGTTTATTATTTTTTAATAACGAATGTGGGTCAGAATGCAGGGGAAAAAGTCGCAATACTCCGTCGGATTTTTTTCCCCTCCTATATGCGGTTTGGGGGAAAATTTACTTTATAACGCCTTAAAGCTAATCTTAGGAAATTAAAGTTTTACCAGTCCAGGTGGTCCAGTTTCTTGATATTTACTGTGCACGCCGAGTTGGTCTGTGGCCGGTTCGCTTGGGAGGGAAAATTATTGCACGTGGGGAAGGGATTAAAGCAGGTATAAATTAAATTGTTCCAAAATAGTTCAAGTTCTTAAGGAAGGATGTGGAAAGTTGAAGGGCAGAAGTAGAATTTGTCAAAAACATGGCGTCTTGTTCCAGGTTAGTCATGAGCCAAAACGCCACGAAGCAAGCCGAAAATATAGTTTTACTTTCCTTTTTTTTTTTTTTTACACTTTTGGCTCCAGTAGTTACTTTTAGATTTACATGGTTTAGACTTTGTCGCGAAGTCCACCAATACTCGCATTGCTGAACAGTTGGGAAAGCTTTCTTCATTCGTCCTGTTGTTGTTGTGCTGCTTACGCACGTCTTACTCTTTGCTCATGTCGATTGTGGCATGTGAAAGATCCTGTGTTTTCCGCTTTGTTTTCTCCAGCTAAATTGTCCCTCTCGTAGCTGACTGCAGGGGAGAAAATCCCATTGGGGTTTGCAGATCACAATTAAAAAAAACTGGAAAAATCAAAACTAAATATCCGTGTTCACTGTTGTCAGCTAAATATGGTGTTCACTGTTGTGCATTATGTTACTGAAAATCTGTCTGCAAGTGCTGATAAATACTGAATACAGGCTTTATACAGGGTCTTCCAAAATTCCCAGATAGGCTGAATAACTTTTGAACAGATGAGAATTGATACTTGCAACTTTGGGAACATCGGTAGGGTTGAGGGCTCTATCTTTTGGCATAAGAGACATCGCAGTACCCCCCCATGGGGGCCCCAGGAGGCGCAACTCAGTAATTTCAAAGGGGAAGGGGGGGGGGGGGGGTCGAGTAGCACGTCATATTAAAACCCTTAACGAGCTGAGAAAAGTGACGCAAAGAAAACGTCTCTACGTTGCTCCCATCAAAGTTCGAAATAGCACTTTGAATTGGAAGCATTTACGCCACTAGAAAACGATTCAGAGATGTTCACAACGTGACGGAATGTTCCAGATGGATGAACTGAAAGACACACGTAAAAGAAAAGTAGCAACGTTGCGGTCCAGCGTTGACTGTGGCTACACTAAAGAATTTCAAATTCTTTTCGTTTGTGGTCATCATGTCTAAGCGGTGAAAGAGCTCAGCCTGGTTGCTGAGGGTTTGCGGATCTGGTCGAACCCCTGGAAAGGGGATCTTGACAAAGTCCCCGCCAGGACTGCCGGCCAGGGTAGCGTGAGAGGCTACCATGCTCCTTCAGCGGCTATAGGATGTATTCTGGCTAATTCTGGACAATCTTTCGGCCCCGACGATGATCGGAGGTTTCCCCGGATCGAATCCCCGGGCTGGCACCTCCCTTTACCAGATTTCTTCTTCTCTAAAAAATCTGGTAATGTTCAAAATTGAGCTGGTTCAAAAATCGGAATCTAGGTAAAAAAATCCAGTGGAATTAAATCCACGGAAAAAAATTCAGGAAATAAAATCCAGAGAAATAAAATCACAGAGAAAATAATATCCAAAGGAATGAAAACCCCTATACATTTTTTATCATTTTTTCCTTATTTTTTATAGTCTTGTTGTTTTTTTTTTTTGGGGGGGGGGGGGTAATGTCAGGTGATCAACCCCCTCAAATGTCGATCGCCTCTGACCATTTTTGGCGAATGAAGATCAAAGGTTGGCAACTTTAACTGAGCGCTACTTGCCAACAACTGAGAATGACACTCAAATAGAGATATCTTGAAATCCGTGCTAGCTAGAGACAATGGTTTGCTCAAATTAAAAACAACAGCTTTTTCAGCAGTACTACTAGTAGTCCAGTCGATTTAGGACATAGAGTGGGAAAAAATGTAAAAGTTCTGAAAATGTCCACACACTTTAATGCAACGGTCCTAAATAACCTACTAAAAGTCCCCACCCATTGGAGGGGAGCTCCGGCCGCAGTCTTGGAAAATGGTGCCTGAAAAACAGTTTTTCTCGTATACCTTCTGAACGGTTGATCCAATCGAAAAAAGTCCAGAATAAGAAATGTTCAATATAAAGTTTACTACAATATTATGTATTGGAGGTTAAATTAAGAAACGTGGATCGTGACTTGGTTGTAAAACCATAACGAAATTGTTTAATGTAATTTTAACGGTTTGAATAATTTACAACGTTAAATACAAAATGCATCTTTTCTTAATAGTCGATGCTACGCATGGGGCCCAGTCAGCAGAATTGACACTTCGTAAGCTTGTTGCCTTGTATATCGAAAATCGTCTCTATAGGGGTGACGTCATAAAAGTCGGTCTGGAACTCTCTAGAAATGTGGAGTACTTCTGCCCATGCGTTACAAGAGCCTACTACATTGCAAGTATAAATTCAAGGTCAATGGCTCCTGAAGTCACACAATAAAAACAACATTAGTTAATACACTAAGTTGGCGACGTTCAAAAGGGAACTCGCTGACATTATGAACACGAACGGTGATATATATTTTCACGTAAAAGCTACCATTGAACGCCAAAATCGCGTGCACACTCCCTTCTTCAATAAGTATTTATAGTGACTTTCGGGTTCAAAATGCTCGAGAGCCCTCGACATAGCCCAAACTGGACATATTTATGATATTCTGAAAGCTGGGAACGTATTTTTTCCATCAATCGTAACCAAAATTGTTTAGCTTAGATAGGGACTGTTCTACGCCCATTTAAAGGTGAAGTGGTAATGGCGTAGCGGCGAAAGCATATGATGATTTTCGAAATCAAAAGAGCTCTAGCGAGCTGTCTAATAGACCAAAATGGACATGCTTAGGATATTCTGAAAGGTTGTGATCAATTCTTTCCATCAATCCTAACCAAAATTGTTTAACTAAGCTAAGGACTGTCTTATACCCACTTAAAGTTGTAGAGGGTTGTAGATGGAGATGCTTAGGATATTCTGAAAGATAGGTATCGTTCTTTCCATCAATGGGAACCAAAATTGTTTAGCTTAGATACGGACCGTCCTACACCCGTTTAAAGGTAAAGATGTAATGGCGTAGCGGCTATTTTCGATTTCAAAGTTCCATTGTAATGCACGTATTTTGATTTATGTCTAAGCTATACAGTATTGGTTAGGATTGATGGAAAGAATAGATCCACTTCTTTCAGACTACCCTAGGCATGTCTATTTAGAACTATTAGAACGCTCGCAAGAGCACTTGTGAATTCTAAAATCACCAACGCTTTCGCTGCCACGCCATTACCACTTCACCTTTAAATTGGGCACAGAACGGTCGCTAACTAAGCCAAACAATTTTGGTTACGATTGATGGAAAGAATACGTTCCCACCTTTTAGAACATTTCACCGAGTAATAGTTCGGAGGTTAAATGAAAGCTATGAAAATTGATTACTGCGCAATTTTCAAGTATTTCATTTAACTTTTGAAGTCTTAGTCGGTGGGATTAGCTTGGCGGGAGAGCTTGGCGTTTGATATCACCACTTCATACGGCCGTAAAGCTTGGCAGGAATCCTTTTGGGGTAGATGGAATTATACCGTGATGGAGAGGGACAGCTTTGCTAGGAAATGTCTTGGAGGAGGAATTTGCATACCACAATCGACATGAGCGTGACCGCCTTTCCAGGGCTTTTTCCCCCACGTGCAGAGAGATGGAGCCGCACGTGATTCCGTTAGATCCGGCACATGAGAAATTGTCTCTTCCCATTCTCTCCAACACTATCGAGCTCTGCACGAGGAGTACCAGCCAATTACAGCGAAGCATCTTACAACTACATTGCAGTGACAGTTATGATTCTACCACTGAGGTCTATAAGCATCTTCTAGACGAACCAACCAACCATATCGACATATGTTCAGGAGCCAGATTGATTAACGATAACAGCACCACAACCAAAACCGCCCAATCTTACCACAAGACTCTAGAAAAAGAAGAAGCGGAGAATGGGTTGGGGGGAGAGAGGAAGAAGTGAAAAGAGGGTGTGGTATGGGGAGAGGAGGATGCTAAGCCCAAGTGTTGGGGTGGACTGTTTGAGTGACACACAATTGGTTGCAATTACGGGCACGTCACCTTGATTTGAGCCGGACTTCCTACCAAGTGCGCATGGGGGACGGGGGGAAGCCTCCTCTTACCGCGTTATGAAGCCAACCAAGCAGCAAACCAAGTTGATGAGAAGGATGCGAGTGGGTAGCTGCAAGGTTCTCCTGACTAGTGCTTAGCATTAAAGGAGAATGGAAAAACCTCTATCATCTCCATGGCCTAATATTACTTCTCTTATACGTGGAACAAATTTGGCGCATTTTGATCAGATTTCAACGTGGGGTAGTTTGAACCGGAATGGGCTTCCCTGCAGTTAACTGGTCTGCTGTAGGAAAGCTTTTTAAGCTTTTTTCTTTTAGTAATGACAGTTTTGTAGCCGATGTTTTAATTTACCATTGGAGTCGTAGTTTAAGCAGCGCTGTGTACCCATACCAAGGGTGCCCCTACATTTGGGGTTATTGGGGCGCAAGCCCCTTCCCCTCAGAGGCTGGTTCCCCTTTTTACGAACAAAAATGTTGAGAAAAAATGCTGTGGGTGTAAAGTGTAAAAAATGTAAGATTTCCTTTTCAAGATGGCAACGGAGACTTCTCCCCAGTGCATAATTTCGTGTAGTTGATTGACCTTTTTGCCCTTGTAGGGGGATAATTAGTGCGTCCGGGAGCCGCCCCAATGCAAACCCCACAGTTTAGGGACAAGCTCTAAAACGTGCCGTGGTGGTAGTCTAGGGGTTGCAGGAATTCCAAATTTACCTTAACTGATGGATCAAGGCTAGAAGTCGTGGTTCAGTTTTGGTGTTGGTTTAATTTAACATTTGAGCGATAGTGTGCTCTGGCTCGCCTGAAATTCTTGGGCGACACTAACCTAGGCTTAAGGCCTTAAATGGAACGTCAACGGCATTAGGCTTACTTGGGGAAATTTAGATTTATAAGTTTCGGGAAAATTTGGTTAAGTTGATGACTGCTAAACTAAGTAGCAACGGGGTTGCAGTTGTGAACTAGCAACAGGATGGGTCAAGTTTGAATTTAAGTTGGGGATAGGGGAAATTGGGGAAAAATTCTAATGTTAGGGCCGAAATTACCTTTTGATGCGGGGAGTTGGAGAGTTGGAGGCGGAATGGAATTTTAGGTTAATAGCTAATTGTTAGGAGCACCCGGCGGATGATCAAGCGAGCTCGAGCGTTACAATTGAATGCATTACGCACAGACATATCAGTGTTATGTTTTGTTACAACAATTGATCAGATATCGATTATTTCAACTAACAATTGAGTATTAATTTTGACAATGGCACATTACAATTTGGCGTCAGGTGGACTTCGGGCTTGGGAGATTTCACAATGACGTCAGTTGTGACCTTGCTGGGGTGGTAAAATTCCAACGTCGAAATCCGGAATTAAACTCGCAACACCCTTTTGATTTACCTTTTGCCCTTTTGCCCTTTTGATTGATCATTTTGCCCTTTCTGTGTTTTCGAGCCTACAACTTTTTGCCGTTCAGCGGACGCCCTTGAGTCCCGTACTCTCAGGACTTTCAGATCCTGAGTATTTTGTCACTTATTTACGTTACTTCAAGTTTACATTTTTACCTTTTACCTGCACGTTACCGTTCTTTTTTCCTTGCTCTCTTTTCTACGACACTGCCTAGGCCATCGTTAACTTCCCAGTCCCTGGTAGGTCCAACCTTGGTGGTAAAGTAGTCGTGCCCTTCCTCCTTTGCCTTTCTTCCCCATTCCTCATTGAACGTGTCCTGGTGCACACTGCAGAAGATTTTTCGTTTTAATAGAGCTGTTTGTCAGTGACTTTTGTGGTCCATTTCAGACCTATTGCAAGATTTGCAACTATAACTTTTACAAAGTTATTTATTTATTTTTTATTCTAAGAATGCGTAGGATTTCTTCCGTAACAATGACGCATGGGCTTCCCAAGAGTCGAAAAGAGTTGATGCATAGCGAACTTTCCTTGCAACATGACTGTTGAAAGATGACCAGTAAACTAAGCGGCCAGCGCTTGGGGTAAAAAATTGTGTATGCGATTAGGTTGCACACTATGGCCGCCGAAAGTCCCAGAGAATCTGTTGATCACACGTACAACTTAAGCTTATAGCTTCAATTTGTTTGCTTGAAAACGTCCCACCTGGAGTGCTAAACTAAGAGGTGTCGTTAGATTGCCAACTGAAATACTGCTACTGCTTTTCTTGGTATACTTTCTGGATACACGAATGAGTTGCTGTTCATTCCGAGATCGGAGATACACATTAACAGTGGCTGAGTGATAACTTCAAAAATTACTTTCATACTGTGAGAAAATTGTGCAAATGCGTGAAAAATGAATTTTTTTAAACTACTATATCTATCTCTATATATAATACGCTTAGGTTGGGCAAGCAAATTCATCAAAGGGTTCAAAGGGTTTAACGAGCGTTAACCACTCCTGGTCATCTCCCCGAAGCCCTAAGGCTCTATGTCTGCAACAGCCAGATTCCCAGGCAAATTCATCATTATTATGCACTACAATGAAAGAGGGTGTATAACGAAAGAGGGCGAGCGACCGACAATGTCAATAAAAACAGATGTGGCCTATAACAATCAACATATTGCATTAAGAAAGCTATATCTTAAGAGCCGACTTGGAAGAGTTTCAAAATTGGTTGAGTAACAGTCACTGCATGCACAACCGTTGTTGGGTTTCTTGGGCTTCGTATCAGAACAGAGAAACGTCCTCCATTGAAAATAAACATTTACTTCCATAACACAAATCAGCAGGCGTTCAAAGAGGGAGCAGAGATGGGGATATTCAGACCACACAATAGGGGAAACCGGGGCCCACTACAGTGTTACGGTCAGGTATGTGTGAACCAGCTAGCCGGCGTATGTTACGCCGGGGGTACAGCTAGTTTTTTATTATTAGCTTTAATGCCTGACCCACCGTAATGGATCATCTGAAAGCGACTATTGACTATTAGCTACGCTTTTAGTGTCCAGTATGGAGCCAGAAGGAGGGAGCAGCATGTTGACAGTGGGTTTGGTTCATTGAAACCCTGTAAATAAGTTTAAATGCATTAAATAAATGTGGTCAGTATTGATTCATTGCAGGATAGGGGAAAAACTTCGGGGAGGGGAGATGTAACGGTCGTTACATGTAATACTTTGCCGCTGTTACATGTAATGCTTCGCGGTGTGCCTTGTCGTTTATTGAAGCAGTAGAGCAGTCGTCCAATTGCCGCCAACTCAGTTCTTGGCCGAGCACCAGTTGCTATGTAAGGAGAGGGGCCACTTGATCAAACCAATTGGAATTGCGTTGTGCAGAAGGCCCGTTCCGTGATGTAACTCCTTGGGTGGGGGGGAAGTCTACTGTTCAGACGGGTATAAAAGCTGAAAGTTTGGTCTCAGTCTTTAGCTGGTGTTTGGGGAGGGGGGGGGGGTTCGTGCTAACCAGTTGGGCCTCTGCTACTACTAGGGTGGTTACAAGCCAACACTTGTGGCCGATGCCTTGTATATGAGACTCTGTGCGGAGGTCCCTAGCTGTGCAGTGAGGAATAAATTGAAATTGAGTTGTTAAACTTTAAACTGGTCTTCTATTCCCTGGGTACTTACAAATTTTGTCACGTAATGCTGCTTAAAATTTAAATTATTATTTTGAGAACTGCTACTAGTAGTCAACAGGTATCGCGATTTACCTCCAAAAACGGCGCTCCGCCAATGCCATACCTCAATGGTTAGAAACTTCCTCGACAACGTTAATTTATGGTAGCCATATTTTCTACCCACTTATCTCGTCTAAGATCCGGCCGTGGTTTACTGACCGTGGTTGACGTTCTGGCTGAAACGAGTAGGGTTAAAAGCTTAACTCTCTCATAAGCAGACGCAATGACTTGGGCACTAAACCTTGATAGCAAAGTGGCAAATGAAACTAGGTTATGCAATATGGCCACTAAGAGCGCCGATTCGCGGCTGATTCAACCTGCTGTCTGTGGCTGTTGGTTGAGGGCGTTAAGTGCAGCTCAAATAGAACAGAGATACAATTTTACATTTCACTTGAAAACTGTGTGGGGGGCAGTGTGAGAGCTTTTACAGTCAACTAGAGTCGACGCCGTTACATGTTGACATACAGGAGTGGAGCGTGATATTTATCTGGGAACGAGAATAGCAGTCTCCTCTCCATCCCTCCTCCACTGCTTCTCCCTGCTTCCCTTACTTTTTTTTCTATTTCCAACCCTCCTTTCATTCTTTCCTCCGGCCTCCTTTCCTCTCCCTCCCGTTGTCCTTCCTCTCCCTTCCTTTTCAGTATTTTTTCCCACAATCCTCCACAATTTTTTTTTGTGTTCTCAACTTGTGGTCATCGTGGCTGAGCGGTGAGAGAACTCAGCCTGGTTGCTGGAGGTTTGCGGATCTGGTCGAACCCCTGGAAAGGGGACCTTGGCAAAGTCCCCGCCAGGGCTGCCGGCCAGGGTAGCGTGAGAGGCTACAACGCCCCTTCAGCGGCTATGAGATGTATTCTGGCTAATTCTGGACAATCTTACGGCCCCGACGATGATCGGAGGTTTCCCGGATCGAATTCCCGGGCTGGCACCTCCCTTTACCAGATTGCTTCTTCTCTAAAAAAATATCGGTTGACATAAGGCTCTCGTCAAAATTAATTTAAAAAAAAAAACAAAAAAAAAACTACGAAATAAGAGGAGTCGAGATCTTGATAGTATGAACTGAAAAATTGATTAGGTGGGCTCTCCCTTAAAGACGTTGAAATGTAAACAGTTATAATGTACGTTCAGTACGGTACATCGTACGATAGGTTTGAGTCGTGCATGTTGACAGTACGAACTGAAAAATTAATAGGCAGGGTCACTCTAAAGACGTTAAAACGTAAACAGATAGTTTAGAGGAAGTGATCATAATGAAGGCGCAGGCATACAACAGGCCACCTGTCGAATTTTAGATAAAAAATGGAAATTAAAGCAATAGTTACACTTAAAGCGACGCAGACAAATTCTGTTAGTTTCCTCCCTCCCCTTGAAACAGGCCTAAGGCACACAAAAATTTGGTAAGAAAGGGCAACAATATTTTTAACGATAAATAAAAATCGCGTGAGTTCCGTCCACTTAAAACAGTCCTGAGACGAAACGCCGCACGTGACATTACGAATCAACAAGCACGAGCACGTCAACGCAATGGCTATTGCTGGTAAGGCCATACATTTATTTCTCTTAAATTGGTTATTTTCTGCAAAAAAAGAGATGATACTCGAGCGCTAAACAAAATGTTAGGCCGCCATATTTACAATTTATCCGATGTTGGTTATTTTCAGTGAATTAAATAGAGAACAAATTTAATCAACTGCTTGAGCGAGTTCGAACCGACTAAACCTAAATTCATTGTAAACACCGCCGTCAATGTAAACAATTACCGTTCATGCTTTTAAACCCTAAATGGCCGAAAGGTTGGGTAAATTTGCCCACTAATGGCTCATCAGTAAACTGTGTGTGGTTTCGTCTAGTGTATGTCTGTTGGAAAAGAGTCAGCTTGCGATTAGAATAGGGTTAAATAAAAACGTTCCGTCGTACCTCTAGATTCACAAGTAGCTTTAATTCGCTAATCACGTCGGCAGTTGTTACGAGGAAAAACAAATACATAAATGGAAAACCGGTTTCTTTTCTGCAAACTGTCGGAAGAGAGAAGTGGGCTTGACTGCACAAC
>JAHWFP010132862.1:10775-21858 GCA_023313725.1 Lithobius niger
GGGCACAGCTGAGTTCTGGATGGAGAAAGCAGGCGTGGTGGTGGTGGAGGGGGAAAGAGACGAGAAGGAAGAAGGTTCTAATACTGGCCGCTGCTTTCCGCTCACTGAGCAGTGGTGGCTCTGCTGTACGTCACGTTGGCTGCGCAATTAATTGTAAAACACCAGTTCTTTATTTATTTTTTCTGTATCTTAAATTGTCAGGGGGAGGGAGTACGCAAGAGTATTAAAGGATAATTTCTTAAAGAGTCATAACTAGTGACCACTCCTAAACAAGGAAACAATGACTAAAAATCCATTGACCAACTTTCACGAATGTCAATCCATCAGCGCCCGCGATATTGTCGGTATACTTTAGCGGTAGTTCACCACATATTGTGCAAAATTGCGTTTTGTGGCTTACGGTTTACGTTCCTATAATGTTCCCTTATGAAGATAACATCCAACATCAAAACTGAAATATAGCCCTTTGGGCGTGTATAGAGCAGTGACATTTGGCAGCAGATTGGCACCAGTATGGGTTTTGGAGGGCATAACTACAAGGTGCACTACATAAAAATGGAGGGGAAAAACAACGGAAGAGCGGATTTCTTAGGCTTAAAATAACGTTGTTTTCTCCAACAACAAAAATCGCGCGTTTTAGGTGTAAGAAATCACTCTTCACAGCATCGGCTTCAGTATGACGCCCTTCTGTTTCGCTCTGCAGTGCCCCTTGCAGCTAACCCATTAAGGCGCCAGCATAGAGTTATATACAATAATACTAAGTCGTGTCACTGCTCTATACGCAGACACTCGGCTTTGCATTCTCGCAGCCGGAAGTTAGAAATCGTGTGAAATTCCAACATGGCGGCGGTGTTAGCTCTGTTGGCTAGCAACGAAAACAGTCAATAATGTGAGCTCAGAAGCATCTGGGAAAAATTGTTTCGTCAGGAGGATTTCCTTATGTTATTGTCACGGATTGTAAGGCAGCAAGCATTTACTCAAACGACGAGGTGTTTAGCTACTCCACGTAGCGTTGTTACCACGGCAACGACGCCCTTACAATTCTGGATGCAACTCTGAAAATCGGTAGCTTCTGGCTAAGCTGAGTTGCGAAGATAGATTTGAGGGGCAAGCTTCATTTCAAGTCGCCGGCTTGGCGAGTAGATAGATTACAACTGGATTCACCAATTGTTAATTATTTTCCTCGCCGTTTGCCGAATGTCGACCAACTTTGGTGAAGATTGCTGTCGACTAAACCATTTTTCTGAAGAGGAAAGTTGGAAGTAACCATAAACCAACACTAGGGTGGCTTTCAAAACTTCATAATGGAATTTCCTGCTTTTTCCCGGTTTCCCAAACCAATACTGACATTTTTCCCTAATTTATTTTTTCGGTTGAAGGAAAGTGCAGTACAGGACTGAACGCTTTTGTTTCATTTTTCACTAAAATCGCCGAAACTGCATCACATTGTTTTGCTAAATCAAGAATTGTATTGCCATAACTGGTATTTGTAAACAATTAGGAAGCCACAATCTGAATAAAACTAGAAACGCACTTAACACGTAACGTCCCATGTTACTCAGAACCTAGAAGAGAATAAACAAACAAGCACGGGAGCCGGGAACGTGAAAGAGGAGAAAGCGAAGGAAACCAAGAGGAGAGGGAGAGGACGGGATAAAAGGAGGAGGGGAGAGGGGAGGGAGAAGATTAGCCGAAAGGGGAAGTGTTACACAAACAAAAATCGACTGTTGCAGTGAACGATCAGGCAGCACTGAGCAAATACTGGGAAACAACCACGGGTCAAACAAATCCCCGGGCGAAGCCGGGTACGATGCCGGATGCGAAGCCGGGTCATACATGAAACAAAAAGGATATGGCTTTTACTGAAATAAAGTGAAAGTTTTACAAGTGAAAAGTAAAATCCGTGTACGTGCTTGCTAAGGAGATGGACGATTATTCATAAGACACAATGCTCAATCCTAATTCACCTCTTAATGTACATCTAGGGGACTGCACACATAGCATTACATATTAGGCGCTAGGTCAAGGTTTGCCTCATTGTTCAGCCCTTATTAGTTCTGGATGGTTGACTTGCTGGTCCAACACCCACACACCAATATCTTCAGGGACTCGCCTTAAATACTGTCCTAGACAGTACTGCTCTAGACTGGGGCTTTACGTCACGTGACGGTTAACAGGTGCGATCCGGTCCTAACTGGTTGAACAATAGGACTAGCTCGCTTGCCCGGATGTTGGCACTGGGCCAGCTGCCATTGTGCGCATGGTAGCTAGCAGAGCGCAACATCCATGTGTAAGGGCGCGTTTACGCAACGAGACCTTCTCGCTCGCCAAAAGCTATTTGCTAGGCAACCGTTATTTATTTACGATTAATTTCACGTTTCTATTAAATGATTGCGGTAATAGACAACAAATTAAATGTATTATAAATAACAACACGGACAAAGAACAAAGTGCAACAGTAATTTTAAACATTGCTACAACATTGTTGCCATTAAACGCTATTTCCAAAATTTGCTATTCTCGCTGAAAAAAACAGCTTCCAGCAGTGATCAAACGACGGTAGAATAAATAGCTACTCGCAGCGAGAATTCAAAATCCAACATGGCGTCCATTTCGTAGTTATCGATTCGAAGACAAACCTTCGAATGCCGGTATTCAGGAATCTGTCTGTCGTCGTGTACTGCAGTAAAAATTGTTTTCTTCCTGTCATAAATCGACGCTGTCATGTTGTAAGCATCGTACGTCGTTTCGCGAGGCACGGGGAGAAAATTTGCGTCCGCGTTGTTGTCATGGTTACTACGTATAGACAACTTGAAAGCCGCATTCTCCGACAAAGGCGAGAAGCAACCAGCAGATTTAGTAACCAAGTAAAAGCTAGTGAGCGAGAAAATTGTCCTTGCGTAAACAGGCTCTACCGGCAAGATGCACCACGCGAGCTGCGGGCTGCGTGCGCGCGTATTGACGTACATGTACGCACGTTACATCCGAATAAGCTATACTTTGAAGATAAAAACACTTTCCGGAAAATGTTGAAGTTCCCTAGCAATGTGTTTATCTAATTCCCTGAGTTTTCTCTGTCTTGATAAATTCCCTGAATTTTCCCGGTTTTCCCGATATTCAGGTAGAACGCCACCCTGAACACAAGAACGGCTGAAGTACCGTAAGCCGATTTTGTGGAATCACGTTCCATTCAAGTGACGTTTGGGTTCGCAACACGAACCAACCCATGACCAAAGCAGTATCACACCGACTCATTTCAAGTATAGTTATTCTCAGCAAAATTTGCAACTCGTTTTGCGAAGTACGGCACAATCACGTAGTATAGAACTGTAGACCAGAACAGAGGAAGTTACGTCACAGGATTAAATTATTGCGTATTAAAGACTGACTGATCGATTAGAATATCAAGAGTTTATAGGGTAGGGAAGGAGAATTTGTAACTCTAAAACGTCCCTATTGGAACACGTTAGATTCGCTTCTATTAGTTCTGTGAGAGTTTTCAGAGGGCGCCACGTGTTCCTTCCGGTAATTTTTGTCTCATTTTTCAGCCCAAATCAAAAGTAAACTAACCAAGCTAAACTAAATGATAATTAAATACAAGCTAGTTTCGTTTAGTTTAGTTTAATTTTAAACTGAAAACTGAGTAGATATTCACACATAAAACACATGGCGCCCTCTATAAACTTGGACGGAACTAATAGAATTTGATCTAAGACGCTTCAGCTGGGGTCTCTGTCACAAATTCTCCTCCCTAACCCTATAAATTCTTGATTAGATTAATAGTCTCCTGGTGGGTATTTTTTCAATTATTATCGTTTTTGTATAACAAAATGACAGCATTTCTGAACTTTTATAATTCAGGGTAATGGCCGTCAGTGACCCTTCAATGCCTCCGTAACGATGACCATAATGGCGCGTGATTACCACAAGATGCAAGTCTCCTGACAAGAAAACCACTTCGGATTGTACGTAATCAATACGTTTCCTAACTATAACCGTGATTCTTACTGCATTTTAGTATAGCGCGGTGCGGAGAGGAGTAACGGAGCTACTCGTCACGTGCTTCTGTTTTTTAGTGTTCTGTGATTAAATTAATATAGGGCAGTGACACAACGTAGTATTATTGTGTATAACTCTATGGTGAAGCCAGTAGCTGGGTTAGCTGCATGGAGCACTGGAGGGTAAAAAGAAGGTCGTCTTACTGAAGCCAATGCTATTAGACTGGATTTCTTAAGCCTATAACGCGCGATTTTTGTTGTTGGAGAAAGCAACGTTTTTTTAAGCCTAAGAAATCCGCTCTTAAAAGACTGTCTTGACTAGAAGTGCCGTTTTTTCCCTTACCTTTTAATCTAGTGCACCTTGTAACTATTACCTTCAAATGGTGTCTCGTAGCCAATATGACGTCACATGACGCTGCTCTATACACAAATCCCCGTAAATTATATAAAGGGAAGAGAAAAACGAGCCAAACAGGGAAAATCATACACCAGAAATAACGACGTACAGTAAGCCAACTTTATGCACTTAAGTTTCGTCGGAGTTGCATGACCCGGATTCGAACTGGCTACCCAATCTGTCCCCAAATAACTCGTACAGCGCCTTTGGTCGCTGTGGCTGCTCTTCCACTGGCATAAAGATGACTAGTTTTTAAACAATTTTCAGCAACGTCGTTTAGCCAAGTGGAATGCACCAATCTGCTGATCTATCGTATGAAAAGTAAAAATGGTAAAAAAAACATTTGAATACAGGTGTAAGGTTTCACGTGGACTAAACAGTACAGCAACACTCCTATGAATTTCCGATGGGATTTACGTAGCAAAATTGTCCCTCCCTCCTTCTAGCTAACGCTGGGTGCGTGTCAAACAACAACAGCAGAGCCACACTGCAGTATCTAAAACCTTACAGGAAAGTTTAGTTGTGTTCCTTTGCTGTTTTGACTTGGGATCACTATTTAAACCTTAACTTAAGCATCAAACGAGTTCGTTTTTGTTTTCTAATCTATTTATCTCAATATATGTGTATTTTTATGTCGATGTTGATTTATTTTTGGCGGAAAATTTTTGATTTTGCTTGCAGAAGTGCCAGCTAAATTGCTTTTCTTTGTCTGCTGCCCTAAAACCAAGCACGAGCGTCAGCTCTTGTGGGGTGAGTGCTTGCTCTTTCTGTTTAATGTAGTGACTTGTGTTGGATGACTAAACTTCACTGCATTTCAGAAAATTCAACCAACGCCAATTTTACCACAACTTTTCATTCACGAAATATAAAACACTGAAAAAATTAGCGTCCACAATTTTCATCTACCATAAATTGTTAAGTACGCTTCTCGATGTTATGGTGATGGGCGAAGATAAACTTCCGGTGGAATAGCCAAGATTAGACGATAGTTCGTATATTGGCCACTTTTACCGCTCTTTGCATATAGTGGCGCCACTAAGCCGAATTCCCGAAAATTATCTTTCTGCATGACCACGGTTACGCAGCTAAATATAATGTTTCCTCTCACTTCTGCTTTTGTACGCTATTGGCAAGTGGCACTTCTGGTGACTAACTAAACAACCGGAAACAAATCATTACGTTGTTCCATCCATCACCACTCTAGGCAACATGAGCGTCAAATAGAGACAATCCAAGTAACGAAGGGGGGGGGGGGAGGGAGTATGAAGAAGCTGAGCATGATTATTAAACATTTTTTGAGGGGCAAACAACATGGCCGCCGAGAGTCGGCAATCTTAAGCGGTGGAGGCATATAGGGCAGTGACACGACGTAGTATTATTGTATATAACTCTATGGTGGAGCCAGTTACAGGGTTAGCTGCAAGGTGCACTGGTGGGGAAAAAAAAGAGCGTCTTACTGAAGCCAATGCTATTAGACTAGATTTCTTAGGCCTAAAACGCGCGATTTTTGTCGATTTGTTGGCAGTTGCTGACATTTTTAAGCAAGTGGAATCTTTATTTTCCAATTACAAACTAAGCAGCATAAGGGATTGGAGAAAACAACGGTTTTTTAAGCCTACGAAATCCACTCTCAGAGCACTAGCTTGACTAGAAGTTCCGTTGTTTAACCCACAATTTCAATCTAGTGCCCCTTGCAAGTATCTCTCTTGTAGCAATATGACGCCACTTGACGCTGCTCCATACTAAAAAGTTAAAAGTCCATTCTCCCCAACGCTATTTTTCTCGATCCTCCACATCAAGTATGGCCCCAAAGTTCTATTTACTTACCTTTAGTCAATCCATTGCTAAAAATCCGTTTTAAAATTTGGCGTCTACGAGATTTTCTGTTGAATATTGGGAACTAATTTAATAGCATCCTGCGATTATATGATCCTTTGCGCGCTTAACAGTAACCAAGAAATAATGGAAAAAAGTGCAGTGATTGTTGCTCTAACCTGCAGACGACAATACGATTATCCTGGCATTGTATAATGATTGTTGCTGGAACAGTGTGTGATTGTTGGGTCAAACTGAACTGCAACAGTCGATTTATTGTTACCACTTCCTGCTACGTAACGAAGTAAGGTATTGCTTCAAGTTACCATTGGGTGGTATTATTCCATATATTATTATTAACGGAGATATTATTCCAAGCTGCACTATGTCAGGCCTTAGGGCTGACACTATGTAGGGCCTTAGGGCTTCGGGCAGATGACCAGGAGTGGTTAACGCTCGTTAAACCCTTTAAACCCTTTTTTTTATGTCAGGCCACGTGATACCACAGTTGCTAACGACGTCACAACCATGCAGCGTTACATTTGACCTCTGTGTTGCTTTGGGTACGAGCAATAGCTTTCCGTAACGAAGTAAGGTAAGTAAGGTTATCATAATTACATGTTGACATACAGGAGCGGAGCGTGAGATTATATCGGGGTGGGCAGTTTTGGAAGTTTTCCTGAGATGGAGGGGGGGGGGGGGCCAGTTGCACCTACTTTGTTGACCCTCCCTCCCCTCCCTCCCCACTCCGTTCCACCATCGTCCTGCGTCCATTACTTTTTTGATTCCCTCCCCTCCTTCCTTCCAGCCTCCCCGCCTCTCTTCTTCCCTTCCTCCTTCGTCTCTCTCCCTTCTCCCTCGGTAATTTTTTCCCCAGATAGGTTAAGTTTTATTGTCAACTACGAAACAATTTTTCGTTGACTGATAAGTAATACAGTTGCATGTTTCTCGTGAACCTGAATTGTTGATCCGCAAAACTGTTGCTTTCTTTGTTGGTTTGTACAAACGCATTAGTCAATGTGAAATCCAGCTAAGTTCTCCCCTTGCTCATCGCCGTGGGGCAGATAACCAAGTAGGGTTTTTGCGCCCTTAAGAAAAAACAAAAGTAAAGTCCTTACAGCACACCAAAAACTGTTTCGAACAATTTCTGATAGATTTTCGTTAATTTCAGGCCCAAAATATACCATATTTTCGACTTGGGAAAAAAAAGACACTCTCACAGAGTTGTACTTAGTCAGCATACAAAGTTTCATCAAAATCGGTTCAATAGTTTTGGCGTGATGTTATTACAAAGAAACCATAAGGATGCGTTTATGCAACGACTCGCCTTTGTATTCTTACTGCTAGAAGCTAGAAAATATCTAAAAAACCGACATGGCGGCGTTTTTAGCTATGCGACTGGGAAAATTTCTTTAGGAGGAATTCTTTATCTTATTGTCACGAATTATAAGACTGCAAGCATTACTCAATCGATGTCGGATTTAGCTAATCCAGGTAGCGTTGTTAGCATGGCAACGACAACTTTGTAGTTGCGATTAAACTCTTGCTGCAAGAATGCAATGGCGAGTCCTTGCAAAAACGCGCCGTAATGTGTATATGCAGAAAGAGCTAGGCTGGAACCACAATCTGCTACTACGGTGGTGTCCCGTTTCGCCAAATCCCGTTTCGCCAAACGAATGCAGATTAATAGCTTTTGCCTCAGAGGCCAATCCCGTTTCGCCACATCCCGTTTCGCCAAATACCGTTCACGAAATTTTAGCCACACGAAACATTTAAAATATTTAAGAAGGAACATTTATAACATGATAATGGTCAGACATTTATAGACGTTTCGCAGAAAAATTTGTTTCAAATTACATGCCTCGCTCGCGCTACCGCGCTCGCTGCGGCTAAACACATAAAATCAGAAACCGCAACGAATCACAAATTACTTCCAATTACGCATGACTCTAACTTCTGCAATGGAAACTTTTTTATGAATATTTTCTTTCTGCGAAACGGGATTTTTCAAAACGGGAATTCCCGTTTGGGAAAGGGTAACCATCACGTTCATAACTAACTATTCTTAAAAGAGAACCTTGGCATTGAGGTAGTGACGACCAAGCATTCTAAACAATATTTAAAGTACAAGTTTCACCGTCTGTATTGCCAGTTTTCAAAATGCTAATAAATCAATTGGTCTTATTATACCACTGCTTGTCTCTGTTAAATGTTTGCCTTTTAAAGCCCCTTTACATAGAAATAAGGTACTAAATTTCGTGTACGAAAACTGTGCCAAATTCGTTTTGGCGAAACGGGATTTTGGCGAAACGGGATTGGCCCCTGAGGCAAAAACTGTTAATCGTTTTTTTTTTGGGGGGGGGGGGGCGAAACGGGAGTTCACCACTATGGTTTCTTGTCCTTTCCGTGCTTTCTATTATTGTTGTGTAGAACTTGTACTTGAAGTTGTACTTGAACTACGCATGGCGTTGCATTAGCTAATTTTTAGAAATAAGTAATCTCGTATGATGCATCTGCTTTAATACCTCCGAAAGAACATCGTATCGCAATCTGTCCGTCGTAATCCGATCATCATCTTACCATGATTATCATAGGCTGCTTATCTAAGGAAGCTGCTCGCGCATTCCGAACAAGGTCAGCAAGGAAAACTTGCCATGCGGGGAAGTTCGCCCACAAATCGACAGGCGGAGCTTTTGTTCGGAGCACAACGGAGGAAGCAAAAGAAGAAGGAGGGTCAATGAACCCCATCTACCGGACGATTTCTGCTTCACACGTCCAACACAAACAAATGTTCGAACTTAACGGGTAGGCTTGTGCTGAAGCTAGAGGAAAAAAAAATCCAGAGAAAGAAAATCAAAACGAAAAGAATCCACCGTTGAAAATATTCTCCAAAAATCCTTTTTTTTTTTAAACAAAACTATTTTTTATTTTATTTGGCTAATTGTTTGGTTGGGTACTTAAAGGTACATTCCTTCCTCCCAGCGCCATTTTTCTCGATCCTCCACATCAAGTACAGCGCCAAAATTCTATTTTACTTACCGTTAGTCAGTCCCTTGCTAAAAATCCGTTTTAAAATGTGACGTCTCGAAGATTTTCTGTTGAATATTGGGGACTAATTTAATGGCATCCTGCAATTATATGATCCTTTACGCGCTTAACAATAACCTTGACGTGTCATCTGTGTGTGTGTGTGTGTGCATGAGCTCATTTTTAATCGCTTGCTAATAATTACCATGAGATCAAAAATCTAAAGAACTAACGCGGTAAAAAAAATTTAAATTATTTATGCCAATAGATCGCCGAAGAAAAATTATAAGATACTAGCTTAAAAAATTATAAAGTGTGATGTTAAAATACGAAAATCATTCCGGTTCACGCCGACCCAATTTTTGTAATTATGCTGTTTCGTCTACTACGCCCAAGGCCAACTGAGATAGTAGCTGCGTTACTATCTCAGTTGGCCTTGTATTATTACGCGGAGTCTCGCGAAACGGTGCGATGGTAACATGCGCGGCTGGCGACATGCGCGTGGCTGTTATAATGCAGGTGGGGCGTACCTTTAAGTAAATACATATATAAACCTATTTTCGTTGCCTTTCGGATTTGTCAGACTACCTGAGTGGGGAACTGAACACCCGACCTCTGAGAACAATTGTGGTTGTGGCTTTGTCTGGAGTCCATTGGATTTTGAAGGGAAACAATGACTTATGTACCTGTGAAGTTGATTTTGACCAACATTTAACTGGCCGAAGGAACCCCCCCCCCCCCCTTGTTTCTTGTTCATTCTGTTTTCATTCGAGGGCATACTTACTTGGCAATGACTGGAGAAGTGCCAGATGTAATCGTAGCATTATTGCGTCATACTATGCTCGAGGCGCACGTGGAATACGTCACCTACGGAAGTGGTGGCCTCTTCATGTACTGAGACATTTGAAAGGAAACTCAAATTGCATCTGAAAGGTCAAACTTTTTAACTTTACACGATTCGAGTATTCTTTCTCTACTACTTACTGTCGTTCGTCATTTATTTGGCTATGCTTGCAAGTGAAACCAACAGGTACCATGCGTCATTTCCGTAACTAGTCATTGTATAATATAGGCTACCTTTAATGCCCGGTGGTGACGTCACGCTGACATGCACCCATGCTTTACGTGTAGTCGTTATATACGGTTAATCTGAAACCCCCACACACACATCACCGTGGGTTAATTTTGATTACCACACACTTTTTTGATAACCCACACTTTTTTGATAATCCACACTTTTTTGATAATCGAACACTTTTATGGGGGGTCTGTAACACCCCATAATCCACCATGACTAACTTTTCATATTAAACTACACAACACAAATTCAGTCAGCATACCCAATTGCTAAACTTGCGTAAACGGGAACATTTGCGAACGGCGATATTTTTCACGGTACCAAAACGGATAAAAAAATGTCGCAAGCTAAGCCTAACCCGGCAACCTTTTGTCCTGACGGTACGAAAATTAAGCTACTGGCACTTTGTAAATACACCTACAAAAACCTACGAGACTCAAGTGAATAGCGCGTTTTATACTCTCACCTTCTTTAAACTCTTAAAGTAGAAAAAAAATACAGTTTTGCTTTAAAACACAAACATCGGTAAACGAACGTCTCTCCCCTACGCTCTGACTTCGTACACAGGAAGCTTCTACCCGGAAGTTCCCGTTCAGGAATTTACGTAAGTCGCGTGTAAAAATTCTTAAATTCATTATGATTAACAAATAAAATGTACAAACAAAAAGCTTTAAAAACTCAAATCGAGAAGTTAGCTTGACGTCACACTTTACCATTAAAACACACATCCGTGAACATAGGCGGTTTAACGGCTATAATTGCTCGTTT
>JAHWFP010132863.1:300-12149 GCA_023313725.1 Lithobius niger
GGGGGGGGGCTGTTTTTTTTTTTCAAACTAACTGGTGAGCACAAGTGTGTGGCTCTTAACACATTCAAAACATTAAATAAAAATAGCACAGAACCTTCTTTCCCAAAATCACACCAGTAAATCAGTATTAAGAGGCTTCAAGTTCACAAACACGAATGTTTACTGAGGAGTTTGACAGACAATTTTGGGCAGCTTTCAAACTGTCCTCTTGCCCAAGTAGGGAAACAAAGTTCGCTTTCTTGGTTTTCTACTCGTAAATCACTATCGGACTCCCAGGGCGAGGTGCTGTCTGTGCAGACAGGCTACAATTTAAAATTTGCAAGTTTGCTTGCAATTGATAGGTGAGCCAGGGTCCTCCCCCCCCCCCCAACGCTGGTGGGCCCCTGGCACCTGCCAGTCTGACTGTATGGTGTACACGCCACTGACACAGTCCGACAACCAGGTTGATCATTTTTTTTACCATCTTGAAAATCTGTGGCTCGTACTACATTTAAAATTTAAAAAAAAATTTCACAGACTCTCTGCTTCCTTCCAAAAACAAACTTCTTCTTGCACTTGTGCCCACCCCACCAGCAATACTATTCTAAGTTTCCCACCAATGAGTGAACTGCATTAAATTGATTGTCGTTAAACCATTGTTGAATCTATTGCTGGTCCAAAGTTAAGCATTTTGCCTAATTTTAATGTAGATTTTTAAAAAATTTCTCAACTTCTGGGGGGGGGGGGGTCCCGGCGGGGACCCCCCCCCCCCCCCCATATCGTTACGGTGGCAGATTTGAGAAGTAGCAGCTATAACATAGGACTCGACAATATGGAGGGCTGCTAAAGGTGAGCGACGCTGCCGTATCAAGTTGGCTGTGGTTTAGCTAAACGGCGGGGACCGCGAGGAAGACATGACAAAAATACAGGTAATTGCCACGTTTAACACTGAAATCAGCCACGTGGAACACTTAATAATTGTTAGATAATTTCTTAAAAACTATATCCGGTAGTGTATCGAGGAAATTTAATAAAAATGGCTAAGCGACTACTGCCCCCTTTATAGTTTACCAGGTAGGTGATCTAAACTACGAATTTTTTTGCATAAATTTTGTTCAGATACCAGTCCCCTTCAGCCATCTGACGAGCAACAGTATGTATTGGCAAAATCATTTAAATGTAAAGACTTTGTTTTGCCCGGATGTACGAAACAGGTCGCCATATCTCCTGACAGAACGAGAGAAGAAAGGGAAGAAATGAATAACTTACTTCGTCAAATGCAAGCGGTGAGGGAGAAAGGAGAAAAGGATCTGTGTCCTACGGAACAACAAAATTGTAACAAGAAAAAAGACTTCATGGGACAAACAGGAGGAGAGCCTCATCCTTGCAAACTTTTGCAGCTTACGAAACAAGGATGATAAGCTGCAGGAAATGATAAGTCTTCACAATCCTGACTTTATTCTCGTCACTGAGACTTGGCTTGATCCTGAGGACAATATCTACTGTTGGATGCCAACAAACTATGTAATCTACCGACGAGATCGTCAAGGCAGAGCTGGTGGTGTTTTAATTGCAGTGAAAAACACTTTTGATTCGCATGAAGTCGATACAGATGATGACATTGAATCGTGCTGGTGCAAGATCATCTTCGGAAAAACGGAGCCACTTTGGCTTGGTTGCATTTACAGCCCAGCCAGCAATGATGAAGATACTATAAATTAATTTTGTGCGCAAGTTGGGAAAATTGTTCCGGAAAATACCAAAAACATTGTGATTGGGGTGACCTAAATGTTCCGGATCTGAAGTGGTACGACCAATATTGGAGGGACACTGCATCTGACATCAAGCCTGAAAAGCTGCAGCTGCTTGTGGATTCTTTTGGCCTTGAGCAGGTTGTTGCAAAGCCTACACGCGGTCAAAATTGTCTTGACTTGGTTTTTACCTCCCTGGAAGGAGTTCTCGACGTTGATGTAGAGGAAGGATTTTACGACCACATGGCTGTTAAGATTCACTTCCGTTTTGTAAATGAGCTAAAGACGTCAAATAGGGTAAGACGTTTGCTTTACAAAAAAAACCAATTGGACTAAAGTAAGCAAGAAGCTGGAAAACTCCTACACTTTTTTTCATGCTCTCTGCCAATGCACACTCCATCGATGAAAATTGGGAGTATTTTAAAACCGAACTGAAGGTGCGGTTGAGGAGTTTACTCCTACTTGTTTTTTCTCTCCACGTAATGATAAACCATGGATGGAACTATGAATTAAGGATGTAGGATTAGGAGGGCAAGACGGGTATATAAAGGAGCTAAGCTTTTCCCTTCGCAAACCATATAAGCTGTATTAAAAGCTTTGAGAGCCGAAATCAGACATGAAGATCGAACCAACAAACTGAATTTTATGGCGAAACTTGGGGATGACATTGCTTCAAATCCCAAACGTTTTTGGTCCTATATTAAGGGTATAAATCCTAAAGTTTGTGGTGTTCCAAGTCTATCTCAGAATGGTGAGTGTGTTACACATAATAAAGCTAGGGCTGACATGCTAAATTCATATTTTAAATCTGTGTTTACAAAATCTCTTCATCTTGAGGAAAGATGAAGAGGAAAGGCGTGTGGTCCTGACGGCATTGTGGCAACACCTCTCAAGAACACCAAAGACATTAGTACAAAATTCTTAGTTTATATCTTTGTTAAAGCTTTACACCTTGGTCAAATACCAAATGATTGGTTATTGCCCACAGTTGTGCCATTATTCAAAGCTGGTAGGCGTGATGAAGTTAAAAACTATAGGCCTGTCGCCCTCACTTCTGTTTGCTGCAAGATGTTAGAACACATCATTGTTAGTTAAAATGGTTAAGTTTTTAGACTATCAGAAGCTTCTTTCCAAGGATCAATTTGGCTTCAGAAATGGCTCATCTTGTGAACTTTTATTACTTGCCATGGTTCATGACATTGCGACTGGACTTGATGATGGTTTTTCTGTTGAGGTGATGTCTCTAGACTTTGCTAAAGCCTTTGACACTGTACCACATAATTTGTTACTCACCAAATTGAAGGCATATGGTATGTCCCAGGAAATCATTTCTTGGTGTAGCTGTTTTTTAAGGAATAGAAAATAGTATGTTATGGTTGATGGAAGCAAATCTACCATCGTGGTTGTTGATTCTGGCGTTCCCCAAGGGTCTGTTAGTGGACCTATACTTTTTCTTCTGCATATAAATGACTTAACAGATCTTCTTTTGTGTAAGCACAAACTGTTCGCTGATGATAACTACATCTACCGTGTTATAAAGGAGGAAGCGGATGAGCAATTGCTGCAAACTGACTTGACAAGTATTAGTAGTTGATGCGAAACTTGGGAAATGAAACTAAACACCTTAAAATGTAAATTCATGCACATCTCTCACAAAAAATTGAGCTTTTCCCAGTTTACACGTTGAAGGGTATTGGCCTGCACCCTGTTACTAGCATGTCTTGTTTGGGCATTACTATTGATAATAAATTAGGTTGGGTGAATCATGTTGGTAGCCTAGTCTGTGTGCGAAAGCAAACAAAGAAATTAGATTTTTCCGAAGGACGCTACACCCAATGTTCGGGAAGTCGTTTACGATGCAGTGACTAGATCAAAACTGGATTATGGTAGTGCAGTTTGGGACCCACATACGAAAAACCTTACAGATTGTTTAGAGAAGGTAATGCGAAGAGTCGCTCGGATGGTGAGCAGAACATTCAATAAGGATAGTTGTGTCACTAGTATATGCAATGACATGAGATGGCAGTTGATGGCGAATAGGAGGCGTGGCCATAGACTGACTCTTTTTTTCGCATTGTGCATGGTTGTACTCTGCTAAATCCTGATGATTTCTGCATTCGCCCTGATTTTGTTGGTCGGCACGACCAGTGTAAAAAGGTTAAAAGGTACCAATGTAAAAAAAATGTGATGGCGGCATCCTTTTTCCCTTGCACTATTATTGAGTGGAATGGATTAAGTAATGACTTTGTTACCTCTAGAAATTCTATTGTCTTCGCTAGTAAATTGAAGTCTTGCCAAAAATTATTACAATGTAACCACACTACTTTGTAATTGTGGTAAATTGATTGTTTTCCCTTTTTTATAGTTATTTGGATATTGCTAAATGCCTCTATGGGAGCTGCAATTCTTTAATAAGTAATAGTTATAGCCATACTTTTGCAACAATGGTCCGCCGATAAGTGATTTATCGTGCGACTTTTTCGCGAACAGGTTTCGAGGACTGAAAGAAAAGTCCGAGGCGCAGCCGAGGACGTTTCTTTCAGTCCGAGGAACTTGTTAGCGAAAAAGTCGGACGATAAATCACTTAACGGCGGACCATTGTTGCAAAAGTATGGCTATAAGTTTCTTATGACCATACTTTCGTTCTCTTTCGATGGCGCCAAGCAATAATGGCACTTTACCTAACAATGTTTACGTGCATCCTTGTTAGCTACCTAACTATTACTGGCACGTGTTTGTCCATTGTTGTGTTTCACACTTCGAAGCTTCCTAGATGGCTGGCAATCGCATATCACCCGATTTGGGAGTGTTGGAACTCTTTAAAGATGATGACGACTTGTGGCTTAGTGAGGAAAGCCAACGAGTTGAGGGAAAACTTTTGAATAAAAGTAAGCCAGAAGGATTTAGACAAGTGAGTGCTATTCAGCTCCAATCCTCTAGGCTGTGTTAATACTAAACGTTCTACGTTATAAGCAGTAAATGTTTACTCGGCTTGAACCCAGGAACATAATGCTCGTTCGGGTGGAAATGTTGAACAAGTACCAACTGATGTTTCCTTGATATTGACTGATCCGACGTTTTTGAATTATTGGCTGTGCTATTTTGTAGCACGTAAATTATAGGTAGCACCACTACATGTTCTACAAAAGTGCAAATAAACCATAAGTTTGTCGATTTACGCAAGTGAGTGCTTGGGAATTAATTCGGCTATAAAATACCGGCAATGTTTTAATACTAAACGCTCTACGTCGTGTCATTACAGGTTCTGCAAAAGTCGCACGAAATCAACTTATCAGCCAAAACATTGTTAAAAAGTCGCACGATAAGTAGTTATCGTGTGACTTTTAAACAATGCTTTTGGTGATAAGTTGATTTCGTGCGACTTTTAAACAATGCTTTTTCTGATAAGAGGGAATCGTGCTAGTTTTGAAGAGAAAGCATTGTAACAGCAACCGGTCTAATACGGAATATATCGTGCGCCTTTTAAACAATGAAAACGAAGAAAGTATGGTCATAAATAAATAAAGAGCATAAAGCTGACTGGTCTAGAGTGGAGCCTAGGACGATACATAGTAAACAGCGTTTACCGGACTAGCAGATTCACGGCTTAAGGCGCAGCCAGCATCGATACCTCCGCTTTGTGATTTTAGGGTGGCATCGGCCATAATGATTATCATGAGATACACAATGTTCGAGAAGCACAAGTCCAACGAGTAGGGAAAAACACTCATGGCTACAGTTACATTGTGATACTCTTTGCAAATTTATCCTAGCACAGGAAAAAAGTTTGCACTAAGTTTCCAATAGCTATTCGATTTTAGAAATTGATTTTTGCATCATTTTTAAGATATACAGTGTTTTTACATTTTTGGTAATCTGCTCAATACATATTTACCTGAATCGCACAAGTACGAAATAATTGATGAATTATGGGATGTGTATTCTAGAACGATATACGTAAACCGCAATATGGTAATCCTACAATATATTTATTTATTTATTTTAATTACAAAATTATTGTAACCCCCTTCAAAGAGCATGACAGCAATTTCATATTAAAACAACAATTTCACGAATCTCATTCAGGCGAGGGCAGAGACGAGACAGGTGTGAAAGGGGTACATTAAGGAGCGCCGCCATATTCTTCTTGCCTGAATGAGATTCGCAAAATTGTTGTTTTAATCTGAAATTGCTGTTATGCTTTTTATAGGGGGTTACAATAATTTTGTAAATAAAATAAATAAATAAATAGATTGTAGGATTGGCCTTTGGCGAATCTCATCAGATCTCATTCAAACGAGAACGGGAAGTATTGTTGACGTCGACCAAGCGTTGGGTGGAAGGCAGATTGCGAAGGTTTATAATGCATTGTTTCTAGTACAGTTGCCACCTTCTGGTGGAGCAAGGAACGCAGCTACTATATCAGCTGGCCTTGGATATTGTTATCAAGACTGGCTTAGTAAAATAGTCTTTCACAGGCCTGGGGCTTACGGCGTTGATGATGGAGGTAGGTCCTCTGAAAGTATCGTGTGGCGAAACTTTGAAGAAAGGGTGGATTTTAAACAGCAATGAAAACATATGCAGAGTGGAGAATTGTGGCAAGGTCTTAAAAAGTAAAGAAACTCTCGCAAAACACATGCTTTTACACAGTGGAGTGACTCCGTTTGGATGTGATAATTGTGCCAAAAAATTTAAATGTAAGCGGACTTTACGGCAGCACAAATTAGTTGTGCATGGTGCACACAAATTGTTTAAGTGTGAAGTGTGTGGTAAGGCTTTTACGAAACGATTTGGTGTTAAGCGGCACATGCTTGTGCACAGTGGAGAAACACCTTTTCAATGTGAGGTATGTGGCAAAAATTTTAGACAAAAAGCACATCTGTCGGATCACAGGCGTATTCACAGTAATGAAAAGCCCTTTCTGTGCAAAGAGTGTGGAAAGTCCTTTAGATATAAACAAAGTTTAGCAGCACACGTGTTTGTTCACGGTGTAGAAAAGACCCGTAACTGTGATGAGTGTGGTAAGAACTTTAGAAGATTATGCGACTTAATGGAGCACAAACGGATACACACGGGTGATAGGCCCTTTAACTGTGAAGAGTGTGGAAAGGCATTCAGGGATCGATCCGGGGTTGCACGGCATATGCTTGTGCATAGTGGAAAAACACCGTTTCGCTGCGAAGAATGTGGCCAGAATTTTAAACAGAAAGCCCATTTAACAGAACACCAGCGTATTCACAGTGAGGAAACACCCTTCATCTGCGAATATTGTGGCAAGGCCTTTACTTCTCGAAGAGGATTAGCAAAACATAGTCTTGTACATGGTTCAGAAAGTCCCTTTAACTGTGAACAATGTGGTAAGAACTTTACGAGACTATCGTATTTAACGCAGCACAAACTGTTGCACAGTGGGGTGAGGCCTTTTAACTGTGAAGAATGCGGTAAGAACTTTACATCGTATTCATCCTTAACAATTCACAAACGGTTACATGTTGTAGAGAAGTCGTATAAATGTGAAGAGTGCGGTAAGGCTTTTATGAAACCAAGCGGTGTGACGCGGCATATGCTTGTGCATAGTGGAGAAACACCGTTTCATTGTGAAGAATGTGGTAAGAACTTTAAACAGAAGGTACATTTAACAGAGCACATGCGTATTCACAATGAAGAAAAACTGTTTCTCTGTGAAGAGTGTGGAAAAGCCTTTAGGTATAAAAACCATCTAAAATTACATATACTTGTCCACGGTGGTGGAATAAGGTTTAATGTGAAGAGTGTGGAAAGGCCTTTGCATGTAAAGATGACTTAGCAAAGCATATTCTTAATGACAGTGGAGACAGGCCGTGTAAAGTGAAAAGACTGTGTGAACCTATGTATTTATTTTTTTTTTTTTTTATTTATTTATTTATGTATTAAGTGATTGCAGCACCCAAAAGGGAAAAAGCAATATCAATATAACCAAAAAAATTTAAAAACAGAAAACAACGATAATAAAAAACAACAGTGAAAATGAATGATGATATTCTAGTGGTTTTTTCACAGATATCAAATATGAAGCAAAGGAAGCCACACTAGGATACTAGCGTTCACAGCGTCACACAACAGGCTATTCCAATCCACAATATTGTCCTAGGAAAAAAAGACCCGGCCAGAAGGGTATTCCCTGCAGAATTCGATAAAAAAAGGGTTAATTTGTGATGACTCCGTCTGCCTGCAAAAAACTGCCATTTCAAATTGTTACAGGTAGTGACGCAGTCTTCTCTGCTATAATTACCACCCGCAGCCCTGCGCAGGACCCTTTCCAAACAATCCGACAGATTCTACGTGTAAGGATCCCACACAGCACTGCCATAATCTAATGTAGATCTTGTTACAGTATTGAAAACTACCTCACGGGCCTTAGGACTAGCATCCTTTAAAACCCTGTGAAAAAATCTAATTTCACCGTTTGCCTTAGCACACATATTTTGAATGTGATCAGAACAGGACAACTTATTTTTTATGATAACTCCCAAACATGACATACTACTCCTTGTATTAAATTTACGTTTAACATGTAAACAAGTTGGATCCCATTCTTCCTGTGAGTGATATGCAGGAATTTGCACTTGAGATAGTTCAAGTTCATTTCTAATGTAAGCTGAAAGTTCCATCTAATTATATTTTTGCGTGATCCCTGCTACCTAAAATTAATGCCCTAGGCCTCTGACTAGTAGCTTGAAAAAGCTGAGGAGACCAACAGTCAGCTTCAGTGCCTCTAGGATGTATCTGGACCCCCAAGCCGGATATTTATTCAGCCTTCAGCGGATTAACAATTAATTCAGCTAATTTTCGTCCAGCTCAAAATATTTGCAACTACTTTCAGCTAGATAAATATGTATGCAGACCAATTTGTGTTGCCTTTTGGACTTATGTCAGACTGCCTGAGTGGGTAATTGAACCCATGACCTTTGAAACCAAAGGCTTAAGTACTACCGCTGAGCCATACTGACACGGGTAGAACTTGGGCCTTTCGCTTCAAAGGTCGTGGGTTCAATTCCGCACTCGGGCAGTCTAATTTAAATCCAAAAGGCAACTTAATTAGGCCTGCATCCGTATTTATTTAACCCTTCTTGAGCCATTTGGCTTTCCATCCTGTTTAATTTCAGAGCACTGTTTTCAGCAAGGTCGCAGCCAGGATATAATCTTACCCACAGCACAGCCAGGAACCGGGATCCCAAAAAACATGGGACTCGTACTTGAAAAAACAAATGGGGAAGGGGGGGACGCTTGAACAAATATCACTTTATTTTCTGGTAGAAAAGAATGGTAGAAATTGACTAGATTGATCCAGTTCTGCAGTAGCCATCGCCACTTTACTTGTCAGTTCCAAGAAAAAAAAACTGTCGTCTCATGTGTTTAAGTTGATGTTTTAAGTGTTGTAAGGGGGTAAGGGATGCTGCTAACACCGCAGACACCATTGTTAAGAAATACTACTACCACTGTTGCTATTAATAACGGAATATACTTCGCTTGCATGTTGCGTAATTTAATGGCAAAACCAAAGACGTTTGTAAAGTAGATGGAATTAAACAGAATATTAACTTACGGGGCTATACCCAAATTACGTCACAAAATAATGTTGCCCTTTTTAAAACCACCCTCCCCCATCACGTTGGTCACAACTTTTGCAGCTTCTCCCTCCTCCAAGAAAATGACGTAACGGTAACGAATGTCAACGAATAAAAACAATAATAATAAAACAAACAAAAAACAGCATCGAGAACTACTGTTTTATCGTAATGAAACTTAAATTTCTTAGTATGGTAGAAGTGAGATAAAATTTATCCCATTATTGTATAATTTTTCAGTGGATACGAAAAAATTGCCTTAACAATGCCATTATGCCAACAAAGACTTTTTTTGTCAACCTAAATGGTATTGCTTTTGGAACCTTAATAGGTTAAAATGCTTAAAGTGGCACTAATAGTCGATCACCGATTGAAAGAAGGCAGAATCTGGCAACATCTAGCACTGTCTAGTATTATCTAGCACTTGCTAGCAGCATCAAGCTAAGGAAGGTACAATGCCATTTCTTGTAACGAAACGAACAAGCCACGAGCCTCCTTAGTTATTGACTAAACATGTGGTATGTCATTGTGCACCTGGAAGCAAGCTATAAAGATTAACAATATCAGTGCCGCTAGAGGGTGCCACAATATTTTCGTACGCTTTTTGTATTGGTGATAGTGTCACTTTTAACTACATAAAAACCAACTTCAATTAAACTGAAATTGTATTACATATAATTATCAGTTTAAGGACTGAATGCAATATAAACAATGAAAAAACGTTAATTTTGTTCCGTTTAGCAACTGAGTGTATGAATTCTTGTCGTGTTTTTTTTTTTTTGCAGTTAATCTTGGCGGCGGCTGTAAGTTTTACAGCATCTGTTCGACCGATTAAAAATAATTTGGCGCGACGGTAGCGGCTTAGGGGACTAGATGTATTGCAGAGCATGACATGTTGGTAGTTTCCTGGTTCGATTCCTTCGGTTAGTCCTCCTCCACACACTTGTCTTATCCACACCTACGAAGTCTGCTTATTTCTCTACCCAACTGGTACAAACACTGTAACATAATTCTTTTTTTTTAAATCAAATTTTCTCTCGGTTTTCTCTCTCTTTATGTATTAATTTATTAATATTTCTTAGTTTTTACATTGTCTTAAATACGTCTCTCACACAACCTTCTTTTTTAATCTTTTTTTCTCACATCGCTGGCAGAGATTCTTAGTTAAGTTTATCCTTATGTAAACAAAAGTCAGCCAAATGCGCCCCAGCCTAAGATGACATAAGATCCCTTTCTTTTTATGTCTAAGGGTAAACGTTTCTCTTTCACGTGTGTGTATTGCATTCGATATCTGGCAGATTAGTTTACAGAATAGACACTCAGCAAAATAAAAATAAATTTGTCGTTTTCTTTCCTTTAAAGCAAGTACAAATCCATTTAAAGGTGGCAGTGTTTAGCCTAAAAGTGGGTGGAGGCCGAGATACAAGCCTCTCCATGGTATAATCGGCAGCTGGGCGCACAGGTGGGGGTGGATGTCGTTGTCCGTAGCACCTCCTCGTTGCCATTTTATTGGGGGGCGAATTTCTCTCACCCTCCCCACCCCCACAAAAACTTTACAGCTGACTGGCCTATTGTTTTTATGCTTTTGGGGGTTGAGACGAAGATCCCTCCACCAAAAAATAACTGTTTGCTGGTCAACAGTGTGTCATGTCACGTATTCATGTTTTTATTATCATTCATATTTTTATAATCAGGGCTCGACATAAGCAGTATCGCATCGCACTTTACTATACATAATTGTTGTTTTGCGAAGCAGTTTTTATTTTGCGTCGCAAGGCTGCTACGCAAATCAATCGCGTTGGGAATCTCGTTAATCGTAGGGAATCTCGTTACTCGTTGTGAATCTCAAGGCTACACGTTGTACTCCGCGTGAGAATTAACAGCGTTCGACGCAGCTGTTTTACCAGTAATTGGAAATAGCAACGTATTAATCATGGTTTGCATTACTTTAAATGCGGTAAAGCAGCCAACAACGTTAGTCGTTTTAATAGCTGGACATAGCTTAGCTCTCTAATCAACTTTCCCTCCCTGCAACTGGAGTGGGCATGGGGGGGGGGGGAGGTGAATAAGCTCTTGTCTTGAAGTTGTTGGAATGTTAATTTTACTGCCATAAAATATTAGAGTGGGTAGCTATTCATATTCAGTATAATAAGTAAAAGAAACTAAATTAATAAAATAGAAAAATACTCCAGCAGCGCATCGAGATCTTTGAAAGGTTACGTCTGATAGACAAAAAGTTCTGGTACCACTACACAGTAAAAATACATGTTAGGCTTAAAAAAAACTGCTAATCAAAATGTTGAATATGCTAGACAAGTTTCATTTTGCGTCACAGTCTTGCTAATCAATTTTTTGGGGTTAAGTCGAGCCCTGTTTATAATCCCTCCTCCCCTTCCAAATTAAAAACAAAATGGTGTATTTCATGATATTGTCATTAGTTAGCGCCCAAATAATCATGCTATGAAACATACAACTTTACTAAGTTGGAAGGGGGTTTAAAAAATTGGGGGGG
>JAHWFP010132864.1:0-26454 GCA_023313725.1 Lithobius niger
AGAATTGGAATGTATTCATTGGAAGGTATTTGTCCTGTATTGTCGGGCAAAATTTGGTAGATGAGGAAAGTGGCCATAGACGAATTAGAATGCAGATACTTTCAAGTTTAATTCCATCAACGATACTGTGGTTATTTAAATAGGGCGCAGTGTGTTGTTTAGAGTGCGGGGGAGGGGGGGGCCCCGAGAGTGCTCTGTGTTAATCTTGCTGTACTAATAAGTCTGCTATTAAATTTATGGGATGCGATTCTTTTTGTTTAAGTTCTGTTTTGTGGTTCCTTACACGCAGGCGCCGACGTGTAATCTCATGTAAACACGTATAAACTCAAGTTACAAAACTTTAAAAAGTGAATTAAAAAAAAAGTTGAATTAAAAAATTGTATTACATGTTTTAGCATATAGCAGTTCTTACTGATGTTTACACATTTTTGTGCCTCCGTCTCGTGACTTGCTTGCTAAAGTCTTTAAAGAAATATACCTCCCAGCGCCATTTTTCTCGATCCTCCAAAGCGTCCAAAGGTCTATTTCCTTACCGTTAGTCTTTCCCTTGCTAAAAATCCTTTTTAAAATATGGCGTCTAGGAGATTTTCTGTTGAATATAATGGAACTTTATTTACTAACGACCCGTCACTAAATGATGCATTGCGTGCGTACAATAATCATGACGTTTCATCTCTGTGTGTACATCTACTAATTTTCTAATAATTACCATGAGATCTAAAATCTAATACACTAATGTGGTAAAAATTAAAATGAATTATTCCAATAGATCGCCGAAGCAAAATTATAAGATACTAGCCTAGAAAATTATAAATTGTGATTTTAAAATACGAGAATCATTCCGGTTTGTGACGACACAATCAATGAGTTCACGCTGGCTGGACTATTAGACGCAATGCCAGTTGAGACAGTAGCTATGTTTTTCACTGCGAGGAACGAAGCTACCGTCTCAGTTGACCTTAGCTGTGGTAAATACGTGGATGTGATCGTCGCATGGGTGTTGTGAGGCAGGCGGAAGGTTATAAGGCAGGCGGTATGTTGCTTTAAACCTCGGAACCAGTACTTCCGCGATTAAAATTCGCCCTATCTTTAGGCAAGTTATTAGAGCTCATCCCATTGGGACATTACGTATAGGGTGTTCACCCGACCATCTCCCATAACATGAAACAGCCTAATCAAGCGTAAAGATTTCGCCAGCAGTTGAAAGGAGGAAAAGAGCCTGCAGGTGGAACGGTCCTGCTAGGAATCGAGGAGTGCTTCGTAATCAAGGAAAGTGCCTGGCGACCTGCCTTTTATGCCGCTACGAATATTCAGAGGCCCCACAGAACTGGTTCGCGAGAACGTATGAGCCCTTTTGGGATCGATATTAATATTCCCGGTTTGTTATTCTTCTCTCCAAGACCTAGTTTCAAATTCCCCTAGCTACCCTTAACCCATTTTTTTGGACTCTTGTTTTCGTAACCTTAAGTAACCCCTCACTTCTCAAACGGGGACGACTGGAACGAGGCTAAAAGTTAGAGGGATCTGCAGCCGGGTCGAATTTGTAGCCGGGTAGCAGGGATGCCACCGAGAGTCGTTAGTTTTACACATTTTTTTTCACTTCACGCGTTTGCATATTTTTCACACTTTTCCACGCATATATAGGCCTACTCTGGAACCAAATTCTTTATTGGCTGCTACTTACGAAATTAAAACGGCAGATAAAATTAGGCTAAAAGTTGACAATTTTGCCTAAAACCAAAAACTAGGTCTAACAGCTAGACATTTATTAACCGTTAATTGTGATGGTTATATTTTTAAATTATATAGTAGAGATCGTGTTCAAATCGAAGCCGTTGCAACACAGCTTTGATATCGAAAAAAATTGCAACTCATCGAAGCCGCTGTTTGTATTTCCTTCTTTTGTTCGGCACAACACTATCGCGAGTTTCGGTGGCTCAGACAAAAACAAGCGGTTAGAAAATAATAACATTTTCTTTTTTAATTCGCAAAACTTAGCCGTAATAAAGTTTTAAAAAAATGTTTTTCAGGCATGCACCGCAGTACCACTAAAAAAAAAAAAAGAGCCGCCTCAATTTTTCTTTCAAAGTTTTTCACAAACTTTGAGCAATTTCCGCCATTGTAAAATTTTGACTTTCTGACGGACCTTGATGCTGGAATACACCCATTTTAGCGGTCTCGACGTGACCTTTTGATCGGCCTAGAAATTTATTTCCCAAAGACATGTTAATGAACTGCCAAGCAAAAACTTCTTTATACTATACGACATTTTTTTTTTTAATCGACATCTTTTCATTTACATGTACCCTCCCCTTCCACCTCCAACCCTCTGATTATGTGATTATACCACCCTCCCCGTGTTTTTCTTCGGTTATATTACCGAGCGTGTCAATATTCTCGCACCCCACACTAATTGCTGGTTGTGTGCTGGAGGAGTTAACGCCTTTCTGTGAACACCGGATTCACTGCAATGGACGCAAGCGGCAGTTAGTAAATCTTGGATGGACGTTTGAGATCATGTTAAAAATAGATTAGTGACGTCGTAGCCAACGCACTTGACCTTAAATATGTAGGTAAATATTTAACATTGTACAACACAACGCGAAAGTTCGGTGTATAATTTCTTAAAAGCATTCTACAGAATGCATTTAACTGTTTGCTGCAGTATTAATAGCCCATTCTCAACGGCAATTACGCCATCAATGACGTCAAACGCCACCCAGCTTACCACATAATCACGCCAACAGTAGTAATTATATTAACCGATGCACCCTTTGAATAATTACTTCTATCAATTCACGAGTTTAATTTATTTTTACTTTTTTGGGGGGGAGGGGGGTTTCCTGGGATGACAAGAGCCCTTACTTGGACACCGTGTTCATCTGGCTGTAAACTAATTTCGAAACCGTTTTTTAGTCTTCTATACAGCCGTAACGGTTTTGTATGTCGGTCTGTCCGTCTGTGTGCCTGTCCATCCGTTCGTCGCACTATACCACGCGCCATGGCTGTTTGCTGTGACGTGCATGTCACGTGGCTGGGCTAGTCCAATCAGACGGCCAAACACCCGTTGTTCTCGTTCGTCATTGGCTAACTCATAGTGACGTCACGGCAAACAGCCATTGAGCATGGTTTAGATAGAGACAAACCGTTTGTCTTAGCGTCCAAAAATCAGCTACAAAACACTAAAAATTAAAACATTGTTGCTTCCTTGTATGCTAATAGGCACAATTAAACTAACATTTGAGCGTCGCTTTTAATCAGTACAGGCAGACACGCAACCCTTAAAGCAAAAGGATTTTGTTAACGACACACATTAGCTTTATTTAAAATAGTCTCGTTGCATGGATGAATAGGCCTACTCTGGAACCAAATTCTTTATTGGCTGCTACTTACGAAATTAAAACGGCAGATAAAATTATAGGCTAAAAGCTGACAATTATTTATTCCTAAAACCACTCAAAAACTAGGCCTAACAGCTAAACATTTATTAACCAGTAATTGTGATGGTTATACTTTTAGATTATATATAGTAGAGATCGTGTTGCAGTCCGTGATAGAGATGTACGCCTAAACTTCTTCGAGAGTGGTGGCAGTGAACAGAAGACCGGTTACGACTATACGTAGTCGCTTGTTTTTCGTGAATTAATTTAAAGTTCCCATATGTGGTTCTGGTGGTGAGTTCGAGACTGAGTACGCGTTCGGAATACGGGCGTTACAGCCTTATGACATCAGAAGCAATATTTTCTTAAAAAGAACACCAAAAAGTTCGCTTAAATTCACTTCAAGGACACCTACTTCGTCCTGCAAATTTTCGACATCCCTCAGATGGCATCTTCAGGCCTTGAGGATGTTCGGACTTTGAACTACATCTTTCTTTCTGACCACTTGTGCATTCGAACTCGTTCTGACCACTTTAGCATTTGAATTTGGCCGCCCTCGTAGCCTCCTGTATTGATCAGCCTGCACGCGATTCCCTCCACCAAGTTGCCATTGACGATCAAACTGTTCACTGAAGTCTCTGCCTACCAGTTGAGCAACGTTAGGGTACGCAGGGCCCTGGATGTTCATTAGAGGCACTCTTTTCTTTTCATGTTGCTGGATTGCCAGAGATTCCAAACATCTGAGGTGGGGATCACGGATCGAGTTTGACCTAAGAAGAGTCCACGTCCTCTTCCAGTCCGCTACATGATTCAAAGATTTGCAGTGGACTGCGATGCCGTTGTAATCTTTCTTATTTCTCACATTGGCCATATGTTGAGCAACCCTAGTACGAAAGCAATATTTGAATATTTGAATAGTTGAAGCAATATTTAAAGATCGTGTAGGGTTCAATTTTGAGCCTTACTTGATGTTTTTGAAGGAGAAAGAAGTCGGGCAGGGAATATTCGGGTGTTCGAACTGGAAAACTTGCGAACAGGGCACGGGGGCCAGAGACAATGTCAACAGCAGGCCAGAACAGATCCTATAGCTGCTGAAGGAGGCTGGTATAGTCTCTCAAGACTGTCCTGGCCAGCACGACCGGATGAAGTCCTTCAGGCTGAACGAAACGTATATAAGCACTACACCAATTTTGTCATCTTCGAAGTAAAATGAGTGGTCTTCCCTCTCATTTATTGTCAAATCTCGTTGTGAGAAACATTTGTAACGTGGCCATTGTCAGATGCGGTTCAAACATTTAGGCAGAAAACCAGTTATGGCTACCGCTCTCTAATAAATCAAATCAAATCAAATCAACATTTACAATTACAATATAAGGAGCTCACAATCAATACTTACACTAAAGCAAAACCATAAAACAACCAAAAGGGGTGATATCATACAAAAACCCCATAAGGGTAAAGGAACCCATCAAATGTTAGCCATAGAAAGTAGTGATATCAGAGCCAAAATGGCTGCTACCAAGTTTTCCGTCCCAACCCTCACCACTCAATCTTAAGTGACACCTCGGTGTCGTTAGTTAAGCTTGAGTGATCACGGTTCGGGCCACAAACTTGGTGGCAGCCATTTTGGCTCTGATATCACTACTTTCTATGGTGAAAACCTAATGGGTTCCTTTACCATTATGGGGTTTTGTGTGATATCCTTTTTATCAAACACTAGAAGTAACCAACCCGGTATTTGTAGGCTGTGGGTCATGTCTAAAGATGGGTGTTTATCAACGAGAAATCTTAAGACTCTACTGTGGGCTTCTGATTTCGTCCGTTACCTCCTCAACTTTCACAGCTTAATCTCAGAATTTATTTCATTGTCGCTCCGTACGGCCGTGCTAATTATAGTTATTATTAGAGTGCTAATTGGAGCTCGTGTTTGTGTTCACATGGGAATTAGTGAAACCGTTAACAGGTGTTTTAGCAACTATCGCTAATTTATTTATCGATTTAAGCGAAGTTCGAAGCAACCTAAATGTAATACATTTCTGTGGTTAATGTATTTTTTTATGCGCACTTGCGGAAGGAGTACAAAGCCCGGCGAATGACGCTGAGTTTCGTTTTCAAACTTGAACATAACGTAGAAAGATTGTTAACGTTTCAAAATGATAGAGCATGCGACTTTCCCATTCCTGTAAAAAAAAAGGAAAAATAAAAAAAAAATAAAGGAAAAACGTAAGGCTCAAAACGAAGATGTAAACAATGTAAAAAATTGAAAGCTGCCATGAAGAGAAGATATGCTCAGAATGAAACATTGTTACAGGGTCTGAAAAAAACTGTCATTGTTCCTCTCATCAGCAGATCAATATCCTGCCCATTCTCCACCTGTATGTACTCAGAACCTTTTTAAATTTTAGCAAAAACGCAGCTCACCTTTAGGGCGCGTTTACGCAGCGACTCGCCTTTGCATTCTCGCAGCAAGAACTCAACCGCGATGGCAAAGGTGTCGTTGCCATGGTAACAACGCTAAATGGATTAGCTAAATCCGGCATCGTTGAGTAAATACTTGCAGTTTTATAATCCGTGCCAATAATATAAAGAATTCCTCATGACGAAACAATTTTCCCAAACGCTTCTGAACTCATGTTATTTGCTGTTTTCGTTGCGAGGCGGCAGACGTAAAACCGCCGCCATGTTGGAATTTGAGGTGATTTCTAGCTTCTAGCTGCGAGAATGCAAAAGCGAGTGGTTGCATAAACGTGCCCTTACACTCGCCTTGTTACCAATTATTACACTAGGAATGAGTCACTTTTTTACGTTATGCAACCAAAAGTTTCTAAGGAACGACTGCGCAAATGTAAGATATACCTTGGCAGCAAATTTTACAATAACCTGCCTGTTAACATTGAAGAAATTATTAATCAGCACACGTTTCAGAAACATATGTTTGGGTGGTTGATTAACCTGGACAGAAATAGCCTAGGATGCATGTTTAGCGTTTTTGAGCTGAACGTAACATTACCTTTTTTTTTTTTTTTTAGAAACTTTGATGTTTTGCAGCTTTTTGTGTCTTTTTTTTTGGTTCTATAAATTATTGCTAAGTATTTGACTAAGTTTTTTTTTTCCTTTTCTCCAGTTTTCTTTGAGATTGATCTATATGTTTCGCTCCTCTTTTTATTCTGCTTTTATCTCCCTCTTCATAAATTTGTTGTGTTTGTACACTACATTTATTTCGATGTTGCCTTATTTTGGCGCCTAACCTTTGATTTTACTTACAAAAGTGCCAGTTGAATTGTTTTTCTTTTTCTGCTGCTCCCAAACCACACGCGAGCATTAGCTCTTGTGGAATGAGTGTTTGCTTTTGGAATTCTTTATATTCACAGGCCTATGATAGTTGTGATATCCACCCAAAACCAAAACTAGTATAAGAGCAGCCGCCAAATTTCCAAAAAGGGTCGGCCTTTCAAAGTTGTAATATCATTCCAGCAGGGAAAGGCCGCCAAGGTTAATCCCATTAGCCAAGTTAATCGCACGGAATAATACTTTGGACGTTAAATGAAAACTTGAAGATTGCTACCGCTAGTAGCAATCTTCTAGTTTTCATTTAACTTTCGAACTATTAGTAGGGGCGATTAACTTGGCTAATAGGATTAACCTTGGCGGCCTTTCCCTGGTTGAATGATATCACTACTTTGAAAGGCCGTCCCTTTTTGGAAACTTAGCGGCTGCTCTTATACCAGTTTTGGTTTTGGGTGGACTTTACTTACAAAAGTGCCAGTTTAATTGTTTTTCTTTGTCTGCTGCCCCCAAACCACACGCGAGCATTAGGTCTTGCGGAATGAGTGTTTGCTTTTGTGCTGAATTTTGTAATTTGTGTTGGATGAATAAATTTACTACTACTTTGCCACTCATCGTTGTGGGGCAGGTAATCCAATTTGGATTCGTGCTCCCTACAAGCAAAAAACTGAAAACAAACAAGACGAATATTGCTGGTGAGCGAAATGAAAATGGCTGTTTCTATAGGCGTGGAATGAATGAGTTTTACACCATGTGTCAACCTGACACGATAAAATTGTTTATTTCGAAAATGTCTGCTTCAGGAGCTGAGTTAAATTGCCGAAATACGTAGTCGCCAACCAGCAAAATAATCCATGCCGAAAGTTAATAAAACATTGTTCAGCATTGCTTTAAAACAAAATTTATTATTGAGTGTTTAAGGTTTGAATCGTGGCTAATCGAGGACGACCAGTAAAGAAATAGAATTATAGTTACCGTTTATTAATAATATACACGCGTTAAATAAAATTAAAATTTAAAATAATAATAATTATAATTCGGTTTACCACGAAGCGCCATCTTCGGCTTCCTAGTTGACAACACAGAAACTTATCTCTGCGTGTAATGTAAAATATCCCTGTTCAGAACGGTTCAGTTATAAAGAGATTGTCGTGTAAATTTTATTTTTTAATGATGTTGAAATGTTGGCGTTTTGGTGTCTTCACTCCAATGTAATCTGGCTTTCTGTTACACAATCGCGTTAGGCCAACCTTTCTTAGGGTGCGTTTACGCAACAACTCGCCTTTGCCTTCTCGCAGCGAGAAGCTAATCGCGATGCCAAATGTATCGTTGCCATGGTAACAACGCTACCTGGATTAGCTAAATCCGACATCGTTTGAATAAATGATTGCAGTCTTATAATCTGTGCCAATAAGATACAGAATTCCTCCTGACAAAACAATTTTCCCAGTCGCACCTTCACTCACATTATTGACTGTTTTCGTTGCTAGGTGGGAGATCTAAAGCCGCCGCCATGTTGGAATTTCAGGTGATTTCTAGCTTCTAGCTGCGAGAATGCAAATGCGAGTCGTAGCGTAAACGTGCCCTTAGGGCTCGTTTAGCAACGAGACCTTCTCGCTCGCCAAAAGCTATTTGCTAGGCAACCGTTATTTATTTACGATTAATTTCCCGTTTCTATTAAATGACTGCGGTAATAGACAACAAATTAAATGTATTATAAATAACAACACGGACAAAGAACAAAGTGCAACAGTCATTTTAAACATTGGTGCAACATTGTTGCCATTTCACGCTATTTCCAAAATTTGCTATTCTCGGTGAAAAAACAGCTTCTAGCAGTGATCAAAAGACGGTAGAATAAATAGCTACTCGCAGCGAGAATTCAAAATCCAACATGGCGTCCTTTTCGGAGTTATCGATTCGAAGACAAACATTCGAATACCGGCATTCAGAAATCTGTCCGTCGTCGTGTACTGCAGTAAAAATTGTTTTCTTGTTGTCATAAATCGACGCCGTCATGTTGCACGCATTGTACGTCGTGTCGCGAAGCACGAGGAGAAAATTTGCGTCCGCATTGTTGCCATGGTTACCACGTATAGACAACTTGAAACCCGCATTCTCCGACGAAGGCGAGAAGCAGCCATCAGATTTAGTATTGACCAAGTAAAAGCTAGTAAGCGAGAAAATTTTCCTTGCGTAAACACGCAACGACGGTTTTCTCGCTCACTATAAGCTTTTACTTGATCAATTCCAAATCTGATGGCTGCCTCGCACCTTTACCAGAATATGCGACTTTCGAGTTGTCTATGCGTATTAGTAACCATGGCAACGACGCAGACGCAAATCTTCTCCTCCTGCCTCGTGACACGGCGTACGATGCTTGCAACATTTGAGCGTCGATTTATGACAAACAGGAAAACAATTTTTACTGCAGTACAAGACGACGGACTGTTTTTTTGTATGCCGTCATTCGATGGTTTGTCTTCGATTCGATAGTCAGGAAATGGACGCCATGTTGGATTTTGAATTCTCGCTGCGAGAAACTATTTATTCCACCGACGTTTGATCATTGGTAGAAGATGTACTTTGAGGGAGAATAGCATATTTTGGAAATAGCGTGAAATGACAACAATCTTGTACAATGTTTAAATTACTGTAGCACTTTGTTCTTTATCCGTGTTGTTATTTACAATACATACAATTTGTTATCTATTACCGCATTCATTTAGTAGCAACGGGAAACTAATAATAAATAAATAACGGTTGACGAGTAAGTGGCATTCGGCGAGCGAGAATGACTTGTTGCGTAAACGCGCCCTTGGGGCGGGTTTACGCAACGACTCGCTTTTGCATTCACGCAGCTGAAATTTAATCGCGAATCGCGATGAAAGATGTTGTTGCCATGGTAACAGCGCTTCCTGGATTAGCTAAATCCGACATCGTTTGAGCAAATGCTTGCCGTCTTTTAATTCGTGACAGTAACAAAGAATTCCTCTTGACGAAATAATTTTCCCAATCGTTTCTAAACTCAATTATTGACTCGTTTCGTTGTGAGCTGGCATATCTAAATCTGCCGCCATGTTGGAATTTCAGCTCATTTCTAGCTTCTAGCTACGAGACTACACAACAGATCTCAGACTGCGACCATAATCAGCAAATTAGATTTGCTAACGATGCTTCGTCTATAATATACCCGTCGGGGGACAATCAATCATGGAATTTACAATATTCATATTATTACATGATTTTTCATTATTACATTCACCTCGTTATAATCGAAGTACGTAATTTGGAATTGTTTTAAACTCGACTATGGGTCCGTGCCATGAATTTCAAATCAGGCATTCAATGGGTCAGGTATTAAGTGTGACCTTAGTGCGACCTAATCCACTATCTGGCTACTCGGGACCAATGACCTTACGCGGTGGACACCTGGTTACTGTTGGAATGTCACCAGCTGTGGCTTTGAAAACAGAAAATCAAGTACATACCAGCTTGTTATTCAACCATTTATTGTTTAAACGTTTAAATGGGACGGAAAGCCAATGGACTCGTGATTGGTTAAATAAATACGGATGTAAACCTATTTACGTTGATATAAAAGTCCAAAAGGCAACGTAAATAGGTTTGCATCCGTATTTATTGTCCATAGAAGATATTATTTAGGCACACAACATTAGCAACTTGCCTGCTGCGCCCAACCATTAGGCACACCCCACATGGGGGCGGCCATCTTGGAAAACCAACAACACTAAAAGATGAAACCTCCAAAAACGGAAATACAAACAAAAACGAAAATTACGCCCCATTTTAGCAATCTGTTTAAAATAGGAACAAATAGTGAATAAATAGCAAAACCGTTATACATACACACAGGGGCATGTGGACCTAATTATGCAAGAAGATATTTGGGGGAAGTAATTAAACTTATTATACTGGTCACATGACCCAACAGTTACCAGATCAAGCCCTAGCACAATCACTGGTCGTGTTGATGGACTTGTTAGAATGCTGCCGGCCAAAGAACGAATGGGTGAGTCCACCTCTAAATCCACATTAGGGAAGGGGAAGTCACAGAAAAAAAGGGTTTACGGCTAGTTGAAATACATATGTATACGTCTGGCAGATATAAAATGAGTTCACCCTCCCTAATCTGGTTCCATAGTTGGGTTCTCCCTTCTTTCTTATGGTGGCAACGTTCCATATAGGCTCGGTCACTCAAATCGTTTAGCTGCCGATGCGTGGAAAAGACGCACGCTGGTTTAGCCTATTTTTACTCGGCGAATACGCAATCGATGACGTCAAACTCCACCCACCTTTCCACATATTATCACGCAGACAATATTGATTCGATCAGCCGATGCTTTCTGGATAAAGACTTGTGATCAGTTCGTGCCAATTTTTTTTTATTTTCTTTTTTATTTGTTGGGTAACGAAAACGAACGCATCGTTTCTTCACAATTACAAGAGGAGTTGACAAAACCTTTTCTCAACCGCATGGCTTCCAGCCAAGGCCCCCCCCAATAAAATTAATTCATTCAACCGAATCCGTAATTTTGCCGCTATTTTTTTCAATGTTTGCGATATAGTACATTTCATGAAAGACTCAAACTCACCCCCAATGAATAGACATTGGACAATTTGTGCAAACATTTGTTCTGATGGGAAAATAGTGTGGTCATCGTGGCTAGGCGGTGAGAGAGCTCAGCCTTGTTGCTGGAAATTTGAGGGTCTGGTCGAACTCCTGGAAGGGGACCCTGCCAAAGTCCCCGCCAGGGCTGCCGACCAGGGTAGCGTGAGAGGCTACCATGCTCCCTCAGCGGCTATGGGAACTATTCTGGCCAATTCCGGCCAATCTTTCGGCCCCTATGATCAGAGGTTTCTCGGTTCAAATCCCCGGGTTGGCACCACCCCTTTATCTTCTTCTTCTAAAAAAAAAGACCGAATAATTTTATTCGATATTCGGTCATATTCTTAACAGTGTTAAGATTTTGATTGTGGTTACTAAGCCGAATAAATTTTTAGTATAAATTTATGCATTTTTTGCTCATTTCTTTTTTGGTTTGTGAGGAATTGTCTTATAACATTCTTAAAAGAACGAACAATTTTTATGGGAGAGTGCTTTTTTTTTCAATGCCTGATACGAAACTGTAGATTTTATGAGGAGAAGGGGAAATTGTTCAAAAGGCGGAAATGTACGTTGTATATCTTTATCTCCATTTCGTCATGTGTTACTGTATCATCAGGAAATCTAAATAATTATCTTCCCTTAATAAATATGTCACACGTTTCATTCAATATCATAAGTTCAATTTATTGGTATTCAGCAGTCGGTCAAGTATTCGACCGAACTAATTCGGGATTATTCGGGACTATTCGGCCATTATTCGACACAGGGCCGAATAATTTGGCATTCGGTTGAATACGTCAATTATTCATTGCCGAATATTGGGTATCCGGCAGCTTAACTATTCGGTTGTATATTCGTTATTCCGTAAGTTGACCATTCGGTTGTATATTTGGTAAGTGTGTTTGTTATTCGGCTGGGTATAGGTATTCGATTATACAGGGTGTCCCAAAATTCCCAGTCCAGCCCCGTAACTTTTTAAGGGGTTGAAAGAAACTAGTGAAACTCTAGAAATGTATATTTGGTTAAAGGATCTACCTTTTTGTACAACCGGCATTACGCCTGCCCCCCTTGGGGGGCCGCAGGGGCCCCAAATCAGAAATTTACAATGGAATGGGGATAAAGGAATACGTTATTTGAAAGGTCTTCATTAAGCAAGTACAGTGCCGCAACGATAGCTGCGGTACGACGAGCCCATCCAAAATGGCAGCCGGTCAAAAATTAAAAATTTCCTCTACATCTTTATGTCTTACTCAGGCCAAAGACGTCATAAAGGGACGTAGGTGGAAGCAAAATGCTAACTCGCCTAATGAGGTATTCCTTTATCCCCCATTTCATTGGAAATTTCTGATTTCGACCCCTGGGGGCCCCCCGAGGGGGCCAGGCGTAATGCGGTTGTACAAAAAGGTTGATCCTTTAACCAAATATACATTCCCAGAGTTTCACTAGTTGCTTTCAACCCCTTAAAAAGTTATGAGGCTGGACTGGGAATTTTGGGACACCCTGTGTAATCGAATACCTATATCCAGCCGAATAACACACTTACCAAATATAAGCCGAAAAGGACAACGTATTTTGCGATACACCACATATAGATCTTAAAATCGGTTTTGTATTAACTGACTTGATGCATGGAAAAGTCAAAACAATAGATTTGGTTTTAAAACGGTGTCAAACATTCGTGTTTCTGAAGAATGGAAGGAAGGAAGAAATGATGAATGGAAAGATGGAAGGAAGGATGAAAAGAAGGAAGGAAGGATGGATGAAAGGAAGGAACGAATTAAGAATGGATGGAAGAATGGAAAAAGAGGAAGAAAGGATGTGAGAATGGAAGGATGAATGGAAGGATAGAAGAAATGATGAATGGAAGGAAGGAACGAACGAATTAAGGATGGATGGAAAGAACGATAGAACAATGGATGGAAGGAAGAATGGAAGGGAAGAAAAAATGATGGATGGAAGGATGAAAAGAAGGAAGGAAGGATGGATGGAAAGAACGAAGGAAGGAAGGATGAGTGGACCTGAATGTGTATCAACTGACTTGTTGCATGGAAAAAACAGACCCATAGACCTGGTTTTAAAAGGGCGTCATTTTCTTGGATTCTGAAGCACGGAAACATTCCAGTGCGTGGATTGAGCGAGCAAAGCGAGTGATTTCCACGTAAACTAAAACTTTTCAATGTGTGTCTCGCTTTGCTCTCGCAATCTTTCATCTCTCACCTTCGTAGGAGATTACATCTGACGTTCTGCAGATGTTTCGCCAAGTGAGGGATCATCAAAAAGTGAAGTGATAAGACAGCCCATGGAAAAGTCTGTACTGAGCAGGACGTAAAGAACAATATTCTTGAATTAAGTTTTATCAAGAAAACCCATAAAAAGTGTATACTAACACAAATTACAAGTGATGTGTGGTTCTTGGTGGTTGCATTGATTCAGTCATGTTTCTTAGGAAATGTTTGTGCTGATTGAGTGAGCGAAGCGAAAAAAAAAACGTCAAAAAAATTTTGATCTGCAGTGTTTAACGTGTATTTGAGGGTCTTAAAATCAAGTTACAGCGGAAAAAAATAGGTCTAACGGTTGCGCAATTTAATTTTTTTTCGTTCGGTCCTACTCCCATCTTTATACGTACAAGAGGAATAGGGGTACACGCACACACGCACACATTCGTTTTTAATGATTTTAGATAATGAAATTGATTCGAAATCAGTTAGTTCTTGTTTGTGTTTATTAAACCGTAAGCGATGGTGCTCGCCTTGCATTCTTAAAAGAAACTTAAATGGTCTTTAACTAGTGCATAACTGGAATCAAGAATGTAAACACTTTGGCAGCTGGCAGTCTTTGCATACATTTGCATACATTCTATGCATTCTTTGCGTGAGCAGCGTTTTTCTTTTGTGTACATGTCAATATATAGTGCTGCACCAAGAGGCTGCTGTTAAAGGGACACCCGGCCTGCCTTAAACATTCCGCGTGCCCAATTACAGCTACGCGCTGGTCGTCATCCGAGCAATTCAATACAGCGCCAAGGTCGGCTGGGGTGGTAGCTCCGTTTCTTGCATAGCTGCTGTCTCGGTTGGCTTTGGGACTAGTAAATAATAAATAATAATAAAATGTTAGGTGCTGGAGTACACAGGTCTGAAAAGGACCCAACAGAGTCGCTAAAATTCAGCCTAAAAAAAAGGGGGAGGGACATGGGGCAGCATTTAGGATGCACGAAAAAAAAAAAAAACAGGGCACCACAAGGTCACACAGCCAGAGGCCCAAAACAATTTTTTTAGAAAAGTAATAAATATAAAATTGAGGACAATAAGAAATAAATGTGTGGTATATACGGAGCCAGAGGCTCTATGTCAACTACTGTAAATGAGTAAAAAATAATGCCAAAGAGAGATATTAAAAATTACAATAATAAAAAAAATAAAATCGTAGGTTAAGTTTGGAAGCATGCAGTAATGTACCAAAACCATCGTTGATAAGTGACCAAAAAGTTTCTTAGGGGAAAACGTGTAATAAGAATCAAAAGAGTGGTAAGTGATTTAAAATAAATGATATAACATAATTATACATAATTATACAATACAAAATTTAAACACAGCCAGACAAATAATCTGATAAGTCCACAGAACGTAATTTGGCCTTGAAAGAATTCAAAGAAACGGCCGTTACCAGCTCGCCAGGCAGGTTGTTCCACACTCTTAACAACACGATTAGAAAAGAAATATTTCCGGCAGTCACTATTAAAAGTTCCAACTACAAGCTTCCAAGCGTGGCCACGACTGCGTTTATCGACTCGAAGTTCAAAAAACCTACAATAGTCAAAATCAACAGCACCATGGAGTAAGGAGTAAGTTAAATATAGATCAGTCTTAAGACGGCGTAGTTCAAGAGAGTCTAATTTAGTTAATGTAAGCCGGTTGGCATAAGAAATATTCCTAAGACCCCGTAGCGACTTGGTGAAATGCCGCTGTACAGATTCTAAATGGTTTATATCACCCATCAAATGTGGAGACCAAACTGGGCTTGCGTACTCAAGGATGGGTCTCACATATACCTTGAAGGCCCACACCAGTGTGTCCACATCTCCAGAGGTGAATACCTTTTTAATCCAAGCTGCACGTTGGTTTGCCATCCTAGTACACGAGACAGAATCAAGTCAACGATTGTGTCGTCACAAACCGGAATGATTCTTGTATTTTAAAATCACAATTTATAATTTTCTAGGCTAGTGTCTTATAATTTTGCTTCGGCGATCTATTGGAATAATTAATTTTAATTTTTACCGCATTAGTCTATTAGATTTTAGATCTCATGGTAATTACTAGAAAATTAGTAGATGTACACGCGGAGATGAAACGTCATCGTTATTGTACACGCGCAATGCATCATATAGTTACGGCTCGTTCTTAAATATAGTTAACAATATTCAACAGAAAATCTCCTATAGGCGCCACATTTTAGAACGGTTTTTTAGCAAGGGAAAGACTAACGGTAAGTAAATAGACCTTTGGGGCCGTATTTGATGTGGTGGATCGAGAAAAATGTCACTGGGAGGAATGTACCTTTAACTGCAGACCGGCATGTTTAATACCAAAAGTAAAGAGGAAAAAAGTGTACATTTTTCGGGATCTGACACGCTCGCTATTTTCATTTTTATTTTCATTTATTTATTTATTTAACTACAAAAAAGAAATGACGCGGCCCGTAATAATTATTGATGCGGGTGCTTATGAGAACCAGTGTTATTTTGTTTTCATCGGTCTTAGTTTATAAACTTTTTATTCTTCACTGCTTACTTTTGTTTTTCGACGGCAGGCCTGATACAAGTTGACATTTTCTTCCAAATCCAACTGATTCTGATTTTTTTTTCTTCTTCTTCTAGATTCCTCTTCGCTGGTTTCGGTTGTGAGTCAAGCAGTTGTCCTTCTTATTCTTATGGTGGTCAGCATTGTCAGCAACTTGTTGGTCTTTGTCGTTTTTTACCAGCGTCCAGCTCTTCGTTCCCTATCCAACAGGTACGTAAAGCTAACGAAATTAGCAGAAATAAACAGATAGCGCAGTGGAACCAACATTACGAACTGCTAAAAATGATAAGTGAAGAGCAATAATGACGAAAAATGTAGGGGTGATGAGCTCGATAACTGAAGCCGGGAGTTTGGTTTTAATCGCGTGAAAGTCATCAGATGTGGCGAAGATTTCCCACATCTAACGATTTTTAGGCGATTTTTTTTAAAAGTTCCTTGGTGGGATTCAATCAGAGTTATCAATTTTGACCACCCGGCCGTGCTTGCTGAATTTGTTCTAGGTTTCTGGAACCCTCACAAAGCTCGCAGTGCGCTTTGGGACTGTTTCTTTCGTCTGCTTGGTGGAGGGTTGCCTTTGGATTCATTGTTCGAAAGAGAACTAGGGCGGTATTTGATTGCCTTCGAACCTGTTACTTTCGTTATTGATTAACGATAATGTTTTTGGCAAATGCTTTCAAAGTTCGTCTTGCGACGGTCCAAAAACGTCGCTCGCGTTTGTCCCTATTAATCATTGCCTTAAGAAAAATCAACAAAGTATAACCGAGCTCCCGTTCTACTTTTGTTGATTTGTTCTGGGACACAACCAGCATCCCACAAACAGCAACAAAAGAAGAGATATGTTGCACACAAAATGGAAGAACAACCAGCCAGATGTGTTGCCTGTAGTCTGTGCCACGTTACGTTTGCGGGCAACTGACTGTAGGACTCTGCGTTTTCTTGCACTGCGAATACAAAAACATGTGGAAATCACACTTGTAGATTCTACACAGTTACGGTTAGAGTCCACAAGTAGGATATTTACATATTTTTGCACTCGTAGTGAAAGAAAACGTGGCTTCATACAGTAAGTTTCCTGCAACAGACTATAGCCGCAGAAGCCTATCATGCTGTATTACAAAAGGAATTCTTAATAGTCCTTAGTTACTTAGTTAATTGCTATTTAACATCCAATTTTTAACGAGTGTTGACTTTACTTATATATATAATAATCTTCGAGGCTGGCTAAAAGGAAGGCTAAAAGGAAAACCACTTCTCCCCTCCTCGCTCCCGCATTGAAAATGCACTCTCCCACTCTACCTGCATGGAAACAGGAGGCAGGCATGAGTGGTCGATCAACTTAATAAAGGTTCAATCTGACAAGTCGTCGGGCCGAACAATCACTTCTCCCCTCCTCTTCTTCCCATTCCACCTGCATGCAAACAGGAGGCAGGCATGAGTGGTCGATAAATCTGACAAGTCGTCGGGAAGAGTGCCGGAAAAATGTCCGGGGAAATGTGTCCGTAAACTTAATTCATGACCGGCACGGGCTTCCTCTAGTTTTTGATAACTCTGATAACTCCCTAGGAGTGTTTTTAAACAATTTTGGAATGTAATACTTTTACGTCGCCTGCCAAATTTGTTACACCATACTATTTCTTCAAGTTTGGCTCTTTTAGTGTTATATTTGCTATTGGAAGTATAGCTTCAAGCATATAGTTATTCCATCATAATAGTGATCATAACAGTGGAGGTCAAATCCGTAGATTCGAGGTCAGTTTCTGGACTCATGATTATTGCTGCTCACTTGGCATCCTTAAGTAGTTCACAATGTTGTCTCTTTTCTGTTTTTCGTATCTTTTTAGCAGTGTTCGCACTAGGTTCTTGAAGTCCTTAAAACTTCGTGAATTTGCTAAGAAAAAATACAAGGCCTAGAATTCCTTGATGATGTTATGGCCACGTCCTTTAAAGTACTTCCATTTATTTATTTTTGTCGTACCTTAGCTTTTAGCAAGGCAAAGACGAATTTGCAGATTCTTTTAAATGGCTTTCATGTTTGTCGTAAATGCTGTTGAGGTTTTTTTTTATATTTTGTTGCTCCTTGCGTTTACACCAGTTGTTTACTAGTAGGGATGGGCGATAATGAAATTTCCACTACGCAGCAGCTTGATATGCGATATTTGCGATTATTGCGATTTTTTTCAACATGTAGGCCTAGCCGTCTTAATTTGATAACAGACAATCACTTTGTAGCATTAGTCCTGTGAAAATTAGCAGTGAGCAGTAATTCTTCGTATCCATATTTAGAGGCCATGTTTGTTTAAAAATGTTAGTTAAATGGTTTATTAGATATAACTTCAGGACAGTTGCAGCTATACCACGCGCCATGGCTGTTCGCTGTGACGTGCATATCACGTGTCTGGGCTAGTCCAATCAGATGGCCAAACAGCCGTTGTTCTCGTTCGTCATTGGCTAACTCATGGTGACGTCACGGCAAACAGCCGTTTCGCATGGTTTAGAGACTTGTGGTTTGCACCATTGGAAAGCTGGCGAAAAAAACCGATTAAAATGGTGTATTTAAACATCAAAAATCGGTCCATAATTAGCGAAATTATGAACTACATTACGCTCCGACGTGAACCTGGCAAATCTCGAAGCTGCGATGATCGCGAAACATGAAAAACATTGCGATAACACTATCGCGTGTGGTGTATATCGCGATAATATCGAAATATCGCATTATCGCCCGTCCCTATTTACTAGGCTATTAAAAGAAATTTAGGGTGAAAGGTCTGGAAAAAACCGCTGAAGGAAGAAAACGCCGAAGAAAAAAACATTTCCTGGTGAGATGTCTTATCTTTCTGCCTGGTAAAATTCGGTCCACGGCACCTCACCTAACCTAACTTTAACACTAAACGAAAAAAGTCACAAAATAATTTTTTTTCCCGTGGTTTTTTTTCCCTCACCTTTTTTTTTTATTCCGTGCACAATAATATTAAAATCTTAACATTTTAGTTTTTGGTAAGTTGTTGGTTCTTCCCTGGTAAAACTAGGTCCTGTTTGAATAAGTTTGTTGATTAAAAAAAAAAACTTATTCAAACATGGCCTAGTTTTGCCAGGAAAGAGCCAATAAACAAATTTGTATTGGTCTTGGAAAAACCCATGAAAAATTGTTTTAGTTTTTCAAAATGTTGTTGGTATAGGGCTTGATTTTTTGTGTGTGTGTGATGTTGTTCGAATCCTGTTTTAGGTAAAGTTAGTTGCATGTTCACAAACGGAAAGCTTTATATACTGTTGTACCTAAGTTCCCTCTGTACTCCACTATATCGTTAAACTTTACGACTTTGTCATTGGGGACCTGGTGACTAACAACAGCCTTTGCCGTATGAGTTTTTATTTGGGCTTGTTTGATACCTTGCCCAAACGGTAATTATCTAGATTAGGGGCACCACGCCAAATCACTTAATTTTTGTACTAACCGACGCTACTCTTCATCCTAACACCATTTCGCATCATAAAACCCGGGGGAAAAGGGTGTAAGGTTGTAAAAAAAAATTTCAAAAGACGGAAAATGCTAGTCACGTACGAGTTACAGCAGCGGCGGCGACAGCCATATTGTGAGGGAAGAAGGGTAGCCAGAAAACCCGATTTGCACCTCACTAAAATTTTACGGAAACGTAACCTTACCAAACCTAACCTAACCAACCTAACCTAACCTAACTGACAATAACGACAAAACCACACAAAACTGGCAATAACAAAACAACGAAAGAAAAATTTCCGCAACGTTTGTTGTTGTCAAAATCGGGTTTTCCGGCTACCCTGCTTCCCGCATCAAACACCTCACAGTATGGCTGCCACCGCCGTAGCTTTAGCGTGTCTGTAACTAGCATTTTACGTCTTTTAAATAATTTTTGGAGAAGTTTATAGACGTTTCCTCCGGATTTTGTGACGCGAAATGGTGTTAGGATGAAGAGTAGCGTCGGTTAGTACAAAAATTAAGCGATTTGGAGTGGTGCCCCTAATCTAGATAATTACCGCCCAAACAATGAACCCTGGACTGCAAAATGAACGTGGACTGCAAAGTACACATTGCTTTACACAACGAACTTGTCTATTATGTTATTCCGTGAATAATCCTGCGTATGTATGATACTAAAAAAAACGGTGATGTTAGTTTTTTCTTTTAATTTAATGAACTGTTAACTAAATACAGATGCAAACCTATCCCGTTTTGCCTTTTTGGACTGAAGTATTGGACTGCCTGAGAAGGGAGTTTAACCCTCAATCTTAGAGACCGCAGGCCTGACCACTCATTCATACTAAGACGACCTGACCTGGTGGGCTTCAGCCTTTAGTTTCAAAGGTCCAGGGTTCAATTCCCCACTCATGCAGTGTGACATTTATGTACCAAAAAAAAAAAGCAGCTACGGAAATAGGAAAATATCTGTATTTATTTAAATTAATTGGGGTCATCTGGCTTTCCGTTCTTTAGTAATAAACTCTTTTTTTTTTTATGTTTCGTTGTAGGTTCGTTCTCAGTTTGGTTTCATCAAACCTGCTCACCGCCATATTTCTGATGCCTGTATCCCTGGTTTCATTGTTAATGCAACAATGGGTTTTCACAATTTGGTGCTGTAAGGCTTCCAAAGTAGTAGCAGCATTGTTGACAATTGCCTGCACACTTTCATTGGTGCTCATCGCCATTGACCGTTATTTAGCTATTATGAGTCCATTGCATTACAACATGATTGTCACCCGAACCCGATGTTCAGTCATGATTACATCAGTGTGGGCATTGGCAACCTTTCTGGCCTTACTTCCGGTCATGGGCTTGACCGACAAGGATCTGGAAGTGGACAGAACATTACAACCTGATGATGAGTTAACACCGTACAGTGTGACGTCATTGGAATTGTGCACGACGGGGCGCACTAACGGGAGTAGCACTAAGATGACGTTGACGACACAGTTCCGGTTATGTGGTAGTGTAACCAGCACCTTGGTCTCCCTTTTGCGGCAGAAACACCAGCCCTGGTTTGCACTTCTTCTTGGATTGGTTGGGTTCGGCCTCCCTCTCTTTCTGATTGGTTGGATTTACACGTGTATGTACCGTGCTGCTCACCGGACCAGTGCCCGGGCCCGGAAGCACAGTGTCATCACATTCAACTCCTGTGATTTGCCATCGTTGGACAGTAGTGTGACATCAAGAGGACTAGTTAGTCAGATTGTCACAACAACGCCTGTGACTACTACTCCAGTTGTTACCTATCGTGACCATCAGACCTTAGAACAGATCCGCAAACGTCTGTATCGCCGTCGTTCATCAAACACAAGTCTCTCCTTCATTTTATTCCGCGAAGAAGGAAAAGCTGCTACCACGTCCATCATGGTGGTTGGTTCCCTCCTGTGCTGCTGTCTACCCTACTTCGCTAGTGCATTGTGGGAAGCGTTCGCCCCGTTCCGACATGGCTGCCACGAAATTCCTTTTTCAGCGATCTTGACTTCACCGACGTTTCAAGCCTTTTCCCAACTCTTGTTGTTTGCTGGCTGCGCCGTCAACCCGTTCATCTACGTGTACCGCAATAATATTGCTCGGAAAGACGCTGTTCGCCTTCTGGGTTGCCAGTTCCACCTGAAGAAGCATACGAGTAGTAACGCCATTTACAAGCACGACATGCGCAAGAGGGGCGCTGTTAGCGTTCGCACGCCATCGGTTGAGGAAAACGACTCCGAAACTCCACCACCATCCATTGTTGTGCGTCTCGACAACAACAATTACAACAATAACAACAATGAAGACGACGATGCAGACTCGACCTCCTTGACTTCGTGCAATGGCACCGTTCTGATTACGAACGGTCTGTCTGAGCCAAGCCTTGTTCGCAAGTTATCGCAACGCGTTTGCAAAAGTGTGTCACTGGCCGAAGACGTGCTCATCAAAGGCCGACGACCGAGCATGCGCAAACAGCATCACGAGCCCCACTCCGGAGGGGATGACGACCAAGTCAAAATGGTGGACTATTGTGCGGACGATTATGAAATGACCGACTGTGATGACATTGCCATAACCGGAAGTACCAAAGAATATTCATTACATGAGGATGGCGGTGATGACCATGGCAGTGAAAAGTCGCGATCAAATTCAAAGAAAAGACTCAGTTTAAAACGACTTACTAGGTCGCTTTCTAGGGGCGTAAACAACAACAATAATCGACAAAACCACAGTGTTTGTCGAAATTCCAACGACGTCGCTAATCTCAACAACAATGGCGGCGAAATTGAAGCCGGAAGTACGACTGATACGGTGCTAATGATTCGTAGTCCGGAAGCGGAAGTGACGCCCTTCACGTTCCGTGTTAGTGAAGCTTCATTGACGCCACAACCTTCAGTGAAGGGTGCCAAACGATCGCGTGTTTCAAAAGACGATTTCTTACTAAAAGCTGAAACAAACGCAAGCGACAAAGGACGAAAAAGTGAACCCGATTTGTCCACCGCTGCTGCTGCGCTAAGTTTCCATAGCAACAATCAACGTAGCGCAGTGTCGGCCAACTCCGTTTGCGGCTACGGGTTGTCGCCCGATGTCGTCACTCACGATTTACGTAATACGTCATCGAATCCGTTTCTCTCCGTCACAACGTCGGAACAGACATTTCGCGCCAGTCCCGCATTATTCCTGGTGACGAACCCTTTTTCGGAAGTGACGTCACCAATGGCTGCTATTCACGTGAACTCTTCTACTGTTTATAATGCAGCTAATTCTCCTTCCGTGCGCCGCCAAAGTGATTTAATAGACCCACATCCTTCTTCGCGCGCATCGTCGACGTCATCATTAAGCGGGAAAATGAGAAGCAATAGCACTGCCACATCATCACCCTTGTTTCCCTCGCCTGCTGACGTCACCATTGACGTAACAGATACTTCCGGTAATTCCTTGGGCTGGCCTACTAGCTTTATTTAATGAACGTACGAGCTTAAACTTAGAATGATTTTTTTCGTTTTAAGTAGTGTTAAATGTAGGGTTCATTCATTTGTAAATAATTTTTTTTAAATGTATAAATTTTATTTATTTGTAATTGTCCTTCTAAATAGTTGCTTGCATTGTGAATAAATGTTACATACATTTTGGGTATATACTGAAATTAAGAGAAATTAAACTGTCGTGAGAAGATAGCATCCATGGACCGCAGTAAAGACTACAGTCCCCGGCTGCTACGACGGGTGTTTGGTTATATAAAAATTATTATTTTTTTTAGATTGTCTCTCCAAAATTAAGAGACACTCTAGTGGTCCACCCGCCAAGTTCATTGTCAGATCACTTTAGTCTATACTTGATTGTCAGTCTTAATCATTCATCATCGTCGTTAAAAATCATCGTATCATTACGGCCATTCGTTCATTAATAGAAACCAGAATTTTGTAGATGGAGTTCACGATAGTTAGGATAAACACAGGAAGAGAAGTGAAGCTGCGATTAAGCAGACGAAAGAGTAAACAAACAGTGCGACAGATTTCTGAAAAAAAAATGATGCACAGTGACTATGAACCTATGATTGTGTCTTCTGAACTTTCAGGTACGAAAAGATTTATTTCGTGGAGATGAGATACTTTTTTTTTTGAAAGGGCAAATGAGGTTTTTATTTCACTTTTTTTTATTACAATAATGGGCATTTTTCAACTCTAGTAAATAAATAAAATTAAAAAAAAAACAATTAAAATCGGTTACGTCCTGTATTTTACAAAATAAAAAAAAATTGACATTTAGTACCATTTCTTGACACTAGATGCCGTTATTTTCGAAGTGTGATAATCTAAACGCCTTATTAGAGCAAATGTTTCTTTTTTTTTTCTATTGACGTTACACACGTAGGCTGTATTTTATACTAAGCGAACAATAAACACTTCGATATACACTTCTACGATTACATGAAATTAAATGCCTTTCATTGCAGAAACTATCGACGTACAAAGTCTGTTTTGTTGACGCTGTTAAAGAGCAGCTTCTACCTCTTCCGCTGATAAAGAGACAAACCGAACATTTAGACGTTTCCTCCGTTCTGTTGGCAAGACAAAGTGTTACCGCCGTCTTCTTATTTATTTTACTGTATTTTATTTTAAACGACGTTAGCCTTTTGCAGGCCATGCATTTGTACCATCGCTGAACAATCCAACAGCGATCGAATTCATTTTGCTAGCAACGAAACAACTATATTATTGTGCTCGCGGCGTAACTTGAGTCCTGCAGATACTTTATCAGCGGCTATATCTTCCTGGAGGGAGCGGCTTTCATCGACGGCCGCCATTGTTTTTGTAACCATCTAGGATGTCAACAAGGTGCTCTGCTATCGAAAACATACAATCGATTATCTGTATTCGTTCTGGGGCGAACTCAAGATAGGCCGCAGACACTATAAAGAAAAATGGAACGAAAACAACAATACCCAAGTGCGTGCACAGTGAAACAGGCAGAGAGCCGAAAAGCGGGCAATAAATAGGTTATTGTTCGCTTTCCTCGTGCCAGTAGCTAACAACACCTCTGGTGCTGCGCGCCCTCGAAATTGTTAGCTCTTGGCACTCGGAAAGCGAGCAATAACCTATACTAATTTACATATCTTCTATCTATATAATTATATATTTCGCTTAGGAGCAGACGTAAATTGTGAGCAGACTAGATGGAGGCATTGTTAGGGAGGATTAAACAAACGAAGCTTCAACAATCAGCAAGAGGGCGAGCGGGCTCATTCTTGCCACGGTAGCATTAGTTAGGTTAGCATGGGCGCATAGTTTGTAGACCTCTACAGCTCAATAAACAAATCAATCAATTAATCAAGAAAAAGGGCGAGCGGCCGACAATGAGAATGGATATGCGCTCTAACAATTAGAAACAAACACTATTACTTCAATAATGCTGACTATTACAGCCGAGTTAAATCAGCGAGAATCGGCTAGACCGGCGTATGTTACGCCGGGGGACAACTAGTTTATTATTAAAATGTATCCTTTATACTGTGCCAACTTCTTAACCGTAGATTGTCGTACTGCTTCCGCAAAATCTCTACGTCGAACGCTCTTATTACGTATGACGCTGGCCTATGCGTTTCGTTTGCTTGCAGCGCTGCTGAGAAAGAAAATAACAAAGGGCCGACATTGCAGGTGCTTCCCGCCAGGCGCGTTGCTGTTTCTTTCCGCCCTTTAGCTCGTACGGCTCGTACGAAATCGTACGAAAAACGGGTGATAGACGATCGTCTAATTAAGTAAAAAAAAAAAACTTCGTTCTCGTGCAATGTGATGAAAAGTAGGCTAGTTTTAATGTTTCCATGAAGTTATAAATACTCCTTTCATCAAAATAATAATGGCTTTACACATAACGCAAAAACATTCTAATTTGTCCACATATTAAGCTGTAATTAATTTACCCGAAGATAACGTCAGCCGAAATTGGACAAATTTGTTTCCGGCAAGCCTAAAATTAGCTCAATTTTTGGTATAAGCCGCTGAATTGGTATTGGTAATTGGTATTTTTGTTATATTGGGGAAAAAAAACGGCTTCGGGGAATATAAACACACATTGGTAACAGTGCCATCTAGTGCTAAGAAATGGTACTAAAATTGGCAAATCTCAAATTCTTTCTTTTTATTGTATAAAACGTTGTATGCAATGAATTTTACTTGTTCTTATTATATTTGAGAGAGTTAAAAAGGCCTGTTGTTTTAGTAAACAAGTGTACTAAATCTACCCCTGAAGGTATTTTAAACACAGTAATCTCGATCCCAGCGGCTGAGTTGTTGCAAGAAAGCCTTTTTTTTACGTGCTCGCAAAGTAAACCAAATCAGCCTGGAAGTTTTGTTGTTGTTGTTCTCGTTTGTTTTTAGGGAGAACGAAGAAACAAACAATCATCACGACCAATGAAAGCCAACAAAGCCGTGATTTCATAAAATAAAATGGTATGTGTTACACCAGCTGTGTTTAAAACCAATGACACCAAAATGAAAATAAAATAAAATGTTCGCCCTTTGTGTTTCTTCCTTTATTAGTATGAAATAAAAAGTTTATTTATTACTAGCATCGTACCCGGCTTCGCCCGGGGATTTGTTTGACCCGTGGTTGTTTCCCAGTATTTGCTCGGTGCTGCCTGATCGTTCACTGCAACAGTCGATTTTTGTTTGTGTAACACTCCCCCTTTCCGCAAATCCTCTCCCTCCCCTCTCCCCTTCCCCTTTTATCCCGTCCTCTCCCTCTCCTCTTGGTTTCCTTCCCTTTCCCCTCTTTGCTATACGTAGTTGAACGCGTACCCGGCTCCCGGGTCCCGTGCATGTTTGTTTGTTCTCTTCCAGGTTCAGTTAAGGCGTAATCGTATGCTTAATGGTAAGAGCTCACTTTGTT
>JAHWFP010132864.1:26554-40717 GCA_023313725.1 Lithobius niger
GCCAATTGTTAGTCGAGGCAACAATGTACCAATTTCAACTTCTTTTCAGGGCAACAACGTCCCAATTTCAACTTCAAGCCAAAGAATTGACACACTCGCACGTTTTCATTGTTCCCCTTCCGGGGGTCGTCGTTGCGGTTGCTTCATTTCTGCTGTGAGCCTTCGGTTTATAATGTAAGATAAACAAACAAAAATGCCTTTTGCCCCAATTTTCAAGTATTTCATTTAACGTTTAAGGTCTTCGTCGGTGAGATTGGCTTGGCAAAAGAGCTTGGCGTTTGTTATCCAGCCTTCAAATGGCGAAAAAGCGTCGTGGCGGGAATTCTTAACAATTATTGTTTTAGGGAGAGGTTACATTTCGTTAGTTCTTGATAAGGTCAAATTTAATTTTCCAAGCAATTACGAAGTGAAAAGTTGAATGGGTTTGCTGCATCAGTAGGTTTGCATGTATAAGCAAATACCCTTCGTAGCATCTAGTCAATGCAGTGAAGACCAGAGTGCAGCACTAGCCAGGGAGCCAAACAGACACGTGGGGAAATTTTTGATGAAATCATACCATAAGCTGCAGATCTGTAATACAGGCAAGACAAAGACAAGGCTTTACTTTTTTTTTTTTTTTAACTTTTTAAAAAACAAAATTGGTCATAAGGTGGATATACGTCATATTATGATAAACCATACCACAGCACGCACTGAACGGATACAGAGTGTATGTAGAATGACACTAAAACCGCTTTCGTGTAAGGTCTCGTTTAAGCAACCACTCGCTTTTGCATTCTCGCAGCTAGAAGCTAGAAATCACCCCAAATTTCAACATGGCGGCGGTTTCATGTCTGCCGCCTCGCAACGAAAACGGCAAATAACGTTAGTTCAGAAGCGTTTGGGAAAATTGTTATGTCATGAGGAATTCTCTATATTATTGGCACGGATTCTAAGACCGCAAGTATTTACTCAAACGATGTCGGACTTAGCTAATCCATTTAGCGTTGTTACCATGGCAATGTCACCTTTGCCATCGCGATTGAGTTTTAGCTGCGAGAATGCAAAGGCGAATCGCTGCATAAACGCGCCCTAGCAGTTCCGCGCGTTGACGATCAGCGGAACTTGCTAACGTCTTTATTGATAACTTGTCTCGCGTCCGAAATAATTGTTTTTATCACTACGTTGTCCAGAATGATACGAGAAGCTTTTTAGCCTAGTTTCAAAGTTCGAGGTAAAATCCTCGGCCATTACTGAAAGTTAGACCGGGTCAACAAAGGCAAAAACGTTTCTCAGATCGCTGTGGACAACGTAGTGGCACAAATAATGACATACAACGTGAGATAAGTTATCAGTAAAAACGTTCGGTGCGAGTTCCGTGATGATCGTCACACCGTGTGAGTGAAAATTTAAGAACAACGCTCAATCCAGGTACGAAATTGTTTTACGAAAGTGGTTTTCTCTGTCATTCCATGTATGCTCTGCATCTGTGCGGCACACGCTACGTAGTCTGTTGTTGTTTGATGTGCACTCAGCGTTAGCCATAGCACCAGAAGGAGAGAGAAGCAATTTTGCTGGGTAACTCCCATCGGAAATTCCTAGGATCTTTTACATGCTACAATCGACCTGAGCATAAGACATCACAGGGACCTTCTCTACCCGAAAATGCCAAGAATGGCTGAAGCCGGATTCGAACCCGGGAACTCTTGCACATCAGACGGTCGTGCTAACCATCAGGCCATCGTGACCCCTGCGCTACGTAGTCTGTAGCATGCGCCGCACGCATACAAAGCACCCATGTCACCAACGGTGCATCCAACACCATCTTTTCGTGGCACTGTCTTCAGCTAGTGCTTTTTATAATTAAAAACTAGACAACAAAAAAGAAGCGAAAAAAGCCAACCAATTACCATTTACGTTTTCATTTACACTTTTTCACAAATTAACTAAACAGAAAATGACTTCAGCATTAGCACTCGTATCCCCATGGAATTCAAGGCTCTGAAGGTGCACAGTTACTCGAACGAAACAAACTAAAATTGGGACTCCAATTCCGGGGAACAGGGATTGGAACGCGCCAATCTCCACGCACACGCATGCATCCTGCACATCATTAATCAAACAGAAGTAAAACAGAAACTCACACGGAAGAATCAAACTCCGTAAGCAAAAAAATGCCGACAACTTTTACAAATTAATAATACCCCCATAAATAAAATCATTTTATAAATCCAAGAACAACTCATTAAAACATAAACCCACAAACACACAGGAAAAACAAACGCCCTGAAAAAGAACTCATTAGAATTGGAGTTCAGGAGTTCGTTTCATTCGAGTGATCTGTAATCCATTTTTTAAATGTGTGTTCTTTCACAGTGAATTCCATGGGAAACGAGCTCTAATAATTTTTTCCTAAAACGCGAAACCGTTTTTAATTCGACGTGTCACACGTCGAATTAATGCGGTTGTGACCAAAAAACGGGGATATCCGATTTACGTCAGCGACATCTCCTCAAAAACCTGACACATTTGTTCAATTCTGATCCGATGAAATTCAAGTATGCGGGTGGGTGACTTGCAGTGCGTCAGCACACAAGGTATTATGCACTAGTTGATTTAGTTAGGCCGGTTTTAGTTCGCTAACCTCTAAAAAGGTCTCTGAGCGAAAAACCGTCGTCAAATAGTATACGATCAGTGGCTGACGTCAGCACTTCCTCAGCGTAAAGGTGTGCGCTTAACGCCGATCATACGAAAAATTGTGGCGTGTAACTGCGCATTTCAGCAAGTCAGCTCTTTAACATTGCGGTCGGTTAGAGGCTATCGTTCACTTCGAGATGGCTCTTCTCTTATGGCGCAGAACAACACAAAGTGAGTCATCACTTACCTTTGTGGTGATCTGGATGGTACACCGAATTTCTATGATTGAATCTGGACGGTACAATGAATGCGATGCTCGCCATCCTCGCTGCGCCATCCTCGCAGCCATCCTCGCTGCTTTTCGGGTGCGATATATTACAGTATTTTATTACGCGTATTTCTGGTGTTGTTTCCTATTGAACGAGTGAGCAAAGCGAATGATGTCCTGTGTTCACAGTGGCGGAATGGCCAGAGGAAGGGAAGGGCGGGATATTCCTAATGGCCTCTGACTTTCAGATTTGTTTAAAATCCGTAACAGGAAGACTCACGTAGGTTTTATTGGTTCGACATTAGTTTTAACCCCAGATTTAAAATTACAAATAATAATAATAAAGCTAATTATAAAACGCTACTAAAACAAGTACTTTGTATTGAGTAGCCTAACAAAAATTGGCCACATGAAATTGCAGTGTTATATTCAATGTGGACTTTGTCACAACTTTCGTGTGAACATTTTAACTTTTGTTAATACACCTAAAAAGTGTAAATAAATTTAAAGTAGTCAACCACACGTACCCTCAGCGCAATATGATTTCTCCTGCCCCCCCCCCCCCCACCAAATTACCTGCTGAATCTATGAAATATGGTGTTCGAAGATTTTAAAAATGTAAAAGTCTGTTGAACAAGAACAACGGGTACGGGAAATTGTAAAACAACGAAGCTTTCAGTTTGTTTTTTTGTAAGAAAACCAATATCAGCATCCGATGAAAAACTTATCTGGTCAGTGATTGCATCGTCGCACACAAGATTCTGGCTTATTTGCCGTATCATAGTAACAAAAGTAACGGGACAATTTTTTTTAAATATAATGTGCAATATAGTAGATATTCTTCAGTACACCACGCATTCAGATTTTTTAGTGGTGTCCTGTTGGTATGTCTGCCGTTCCAACTTCATACGTCAATTATAGATTTTTTTTATTCTACCATACAACACGTCGAATTACTAATGCAGTGTTAGTGCATCTTGTTAGTTTATTTGAAGCCCTAACCAGACTGGCTGCTCGCGGCTGCACGGAGTCGCAGTATGGTGTAAAAAAGACTTCAGTATTGGGCCTTAACGCAACACCAACCATAAGATTGCGGCAATTTTGACCTTGTAGGCACGTAGTCGCGCATTGCTTCGCACGAAATTTTCTTCTGTCTGGAGAGGCCTTTATTCTGTGTTGCGGCCAAATGCTAACGCTGGTCTTAAAATGGTATAGAGTTTGGTTGTTAAGTCTGAATTGACACTTCTCTTAGCCAACGAACCAGCAAAAGGCTCGTCACCCGTTTAAAGTAAAACTGTAAAATTCCAGCTTTATGCGCGGCGTAGATTTGTTTTTGGTTAAATTAGCAGCAGCCCGTACCCCTAAGTATTCCCGAAGCTAGGAAAATGTCAATTGGCACCTTTTTTTCAAGACATGTCACAGCTATGTCGTTAATCGTGACTTTTTTATTATCAGGCGACCAAAATCTCCCAGTCTAACGAAACTGCAGCTCTTTCTGTTGTAAACTCGTGTATATTTAATCTGGATAGGGCGGATGTTTATATTGTCCTTGAATCTTAGCGGTTGACGCGCTAGAGAGTATCTTAATACTGCTGCTTACTACTGCAAGCTTCTTCCACGAAAAGAAAATCGTTGATGCGGTGCAGGAAGTTCAAATTTAGATCAGGTGCAGTTTAAGGGGCAATTACATCCATTTTGACAAGCATGTTGGACTTTTGGATGACTTACACAATAACTAAACACAAGAACTGCGGTAAGAATACGTTACTTTTTACTTTTATTACTTACAAGAGCCTATGGACCATTACATCATACGTTACTTACAGCCGATTTAACAATTTAATTACTGCATCACCAAAACACGACACGGAGATCGCCATTGTTTTGCTGGAGCACTCAGAAATTAATGCCGACAGATGTCACTTTTCGATTTCGACTCGCAGCCGATTGAGATAGCTGTATTGACTGTGAGGAGCTCAAGCGTCAAGCGGCCTTAGCTGGCCGGCAGTGTAGTGGCCAGCTAAGGCCGTCAGACGCTTGAGCTCCTCACAGTCAATACAGCTATCTCATTCGGCTGCGAGTTGAAATCGAAGAGATCCGCCTGTCGGCATTAATTTCTACGCGTTCCAGCAAAACAATGGCGACCTCCGTGTCGTGTTTTGGTGATGCAGTAATTAAATTGTTATATCGGACGTACGTAACGTATTCTTACCGCAATTCTTGTGTTTAGTTATTGTGTAAGTGATCCCAAAGTCAAACATGCATGTCAAAATGGATGTAATTGGCCTTTAACCCTGCGACGTGTCTCTTGCCGGTTCGGAGGTTACGACAACTGTAAATTCAGAGTTGCCAATCAATCTCAGCACTATTTTCAGGGCAGAGTTATATTAGAGCATTTTTGTTATATTCGATAACAACAATAGTAAATGGTTTTCTTACAGCCATGACGAAGCACGCAGCATAGCAACAGCAACAACAACACGAAACCATCACCAGAAAAATAACGACAAGAAACGCGGAAACGCGGTTTCCCTGCAGAAACGCGGAAACGCGGTTTCCCTGCAGAAACGCGGAAGACCAAAGAGCTTTGGAATATTTCATTTTACAAAGGAAAGCTTTTCGAAGAATCAATCATTATTGAAACAAAACCCATTTGTTTACATCGTATCGAAAATACTCATTCCAACCCAAATTAGAAAAGTTTGTGGAACCACACACTGAGCGTCCTATCCACAGAATATTTTCAACGTTAGGAGTGTTTAATCCAAACGAAAAAAAACAGGGTAGTTTTTTTTTTAATATTATTTCATTGATTTTCAATTAGCTGTCCTTGCTAGAATTTTTTTTCTATTATCTTCGTATTGTTGTTCCCATGGCTTTTGTAAGTACTCAAGCCGGGAATGTGAATAAGTGTTCTTTTCCCATTGCTAAGGAATAAGAAATTGCTAAGTGGCTACAATGATAAAGGTGCAAACCTATTTTCCATTGAGAAGAATATTTTTTTTAAAAAAGAATATTGGTTTATTGAATCGGGCAAATCGGTACAGAACTCCGTATGTGCCCTCACCCCACAAGAGCTAATACTCGCGTGTGGTGTGTTGGCAACCATAATAAAAATGTCGAGATATGAAACAATTGCAAAGTTTGGGTGCATCGTAGACAACAAAAAAATTACAAAAATAACAGTATAAAATTATTACCACTGTTATAAGCAAATGTTAAAATTATTAATAGCTACTTTTACTACCATTTTTATTACTATTTGTATTACTATTTTAATACTATTTTAAATTATTATTTTTAATGAGAGCGACTGCAAAGTTACTATTATTAGCAAATGCAGTTATTACAATCATTGCTTTATATAAGGACTTGAATAGACCTTCGGCAACACTCTTTGAATAAAGGTTATTATTATTATTATTATTATTATTATAACTTTAATTTTATTTAGCCCGTTCGGCTTTTCGTTTGGTAATTGCATAAAAATTTCTCTAAAACCGGCAACTGTGAACGGTAAAAATACACCCCCCCAACAAGAAAAAAAAATCTCGACAATTTTTATCATGTTGTCATGTATTCCACTTAACGTGGTGGGATTAACTTGTCGTTTAAAAATGTAGTCATCCACCTAAAGCAAACACACTAAGGTTTTGGCTTAAAATTCAAAGATTTCTTATTATAGTATCTTCAGCCGATCTTGAGTTCGCCCCAGAATGAACAGAAGTAAGCGATTGCATGTTTTTGTTAGCAGAGTGCCTTGTTGATATCCACAATAGTTACAAAAACAATGGCGGCCGTCAATGAAAGCCGCCCCTTCCAGGAAGATGGTAGCCGATCATAAATGACGTGCAGGACTCAAGATGCACCGCGCACACAATAGCTGATCTATGCGTAACTATTGTTACCACAAGTACAGCATCACACTAAAATGTTGGCCTTAATTTCAAAGCTTTCTCAGTAGCTGTTCCACACATAACTGGGGTCATCCACAATTACAGTAAACAGACTAACATTTTAGCTTTAACTTCAAAGCTTTCTCAGTAGCCGTTGCGCGCGCATAACTGTTGTCATCCACAATTACAGCAAACACACTGAAATTTTGTCTTTAAATTTTAAAGCTTTGTAGCTGCTCTGCGTGTAACTGTTGTCATCCACAATTACATCATACACACTAAAATTTTGGCTTTAAATTCAAAGCTTTCCTATTAGTTTTTCCATACGTAACTGTTGTCACCACATTTACAGCAAACACACTAAAAGTTTGGCTTTATGATGTCAAAGCTTTCTCAGTAGTTGTTCCTCACATAACTGCTGTCACCCACAATTACAGCAAACACACTAAAATTTGGACTTGAACTTCGAAGCTTTCTCAGTAGCTGTTCCACACATAACTGTTGTCATTACAGCAAGCACACTAAAATTTCTGTTTTAATTTAAAAGCTTTCTTAATAGATGTTCCGCACGGAACAGCTGCCATTACTCAGTTATGTAGCAGCAGTTCCGTGAGGAATTCGCTACGGAAAAAGTTTTGAAATGACAGCCATAATTTTAGTGTGCTTGCTGTGCCAATATCGTTGGTGTATTAAAGTAAAATCGTAACCATTCCCCATCACATGATAGGAACAAAGAAATACTTGAAAATTGAGCAGTACGAAATTTTAAATTGTTCAATAATTACGTACTCGATAGGATACCATGATTTAAAAAAAGCGAAAAAACTTGCCCCTAACAAATTTTGTTTTGGGAAGATATATAATGTGTACAAATAATTGATATATAGTGAGAAAAAAAAATCTGGTGGTAATCGTTCATATAAAAACATGAGTACGTTTATGAGGGGAAAATTGCTGGTCAAATACCACAATACACTGTCTAGTGCCGTCAACACTGTAGCTCCTAATATTTCGTGTGATAAGTATAGGTTATCGCCTGATTCCCGAGTGCTGAAAACTAACAATGTCGAGGGTCGCAGGGCCGAGCGATTGTTAGTTCTTTGCACGAGGGAAGCAGGCGATAACTTATTTATCTACCGATGTCCGCATCTCTGCCCGACAATGAAGAAACACGCGACTCCAATAATAAAATAAATAAATAAATAAACAAGTTTACCACTGGAGTGGAAGGATGGCAGAAGGGGGTTGAGCCACTAACACTGATCCTTGTAATGGAGTAAAGGGGAATGCTACACATTAATTGGTCGTTTTAGAAATTTGTTCAGATTTGCCTCATAGAGAAGCCTTTTAAATGCTGAAACAGTAGGCGCACACACCAAATCACCGTCCAGGGCGTTCCATATAGGGACAACCCGGACCGAAAAAAAATTACGACGGCAGTCCAGATGGGAAGGTGGAAAGATGAGTTTCCAGCAATGACCTCGGGTGCGGTTTGGCACAGACGCAAGATCGAAGAATGGGAGCTCCACATGTAGATGTCCACGGAGAATCTTATAAACCAAGATTAAGTCAAATCTTAGCCTGCGCAGTTCCAGAAGTTCCAGGCCGGACTTCGATAAACGTTCTTCGTAGCTAATCTGGCGGAACCCAGGAAGCCCCTTAGTAAATCTACGCTGGACACGCTCAAGAAGATCAATGTCCCCAGCCAGGTGTGGGGACCAGACTGGGGTAGCGTACTCAAGAATAGGACGCACAAATACCTTAAAAGCCCAAATCTTAGTTGGAACATTACCAGAATTAAAGCATCGGTTCACAATAGCAGAACGAGCATACGCAGAAGCACAAATTTTATTACAATGTAGGGATGATTTAAGGTCCCTAGTGAACCAAATCCCCAGGTCACGAACTTCGGATAAGGATGGCAACGGTTCGGTATCAAGAAGGTATTGACAGCACCTATTCTGCCTTCCCACATGTAGAGTGTGGCATTTGTGAATCGAAAGTGGAAGCTGCCAGATTTTTGACCAATCTTCCACATGAAGAATCTCGGATACAAGTGCCGAAGAACAAGTAGCGGAACAATTTTCCGAGCCAATTTTCAGATCGTCTGCGAACTTATAACCAAAACAGTTATCCCGCGTAAAATCGAGATCATTAAGATAGATCAAAAAAAGGAGTGGGCCGAGAACTGAACCCTGGGGGACGCCACTTGGCATATCGACCCAGGAAGAGGCAACATTACCGATAATCACCCTTTGTGTCCGGTGTGCTAGAAAGGCCACAAGCCACGCCTTCAAGTCTCCACTGATACCGCATCCATCGATTTTGCTAAGGAGCTTACGGTGCACCACAGACTCGAAAGCCTTCCGAAAATCGAAATAGACTACATCTGTCGGAATGCCCTCATCGAGCGACCAAGTCCACCTGTCAAGTACCGCAAGAAGCTGATATGTAGCAGATCTACCCGGCAGGAACCCAAATTGATCCTGAGTAAAAATAGAGTTGGATTCGAAAAATGTAACCATGGTATCACGCACAATGGATTCCATGACCTTACAAGCCACACACGTTAAGGCAATTGGTCTGTAATTGGAAGGGTCAGAGGGTGAGCCCTTTTTAAAGATCGGTACGACATTTGCTGTGCTCCAAGTCGAAGGAAGTTTACCTTGAGCATACGAGTAAGTGTAGATCAGTGAAAGGGGATAGCTAATAACCCCAGCAAGTTCACGGAAAATGAAGGCCGATAGTCCATCGGGGCCACAAGATTTACTTTGTTTTAGTTTTTTAAGTGCAAGAAAAACAGAGTTAGAAGTAAAGGTGACCTGAGGACAAGTTAGTTCCATGTTGGCCAGTTGATGATAAGGTATACCCGTGTTACCATCGTCCATAATCGAGTTACCAGCGAATATACCACAAAGAAGATTTGCCTTTTCAAGATCTTCGGTTAAGAAGGTTGCACCAGATTTCAAAGGGGGCAAAGTACGTGACTTTGAATTAAGATTTCTGTAAAGTTTAAAAAGTGCAGCATGGCTACCCTCACGAATGGTAGAAACTTCTTTGTTTCTGTGCCAGGCTTCTGTGGCATTAGAGTAATTCTTCCGAGCAGATTTATAAGCCTGTAACGTTTCAGGGCATGGATTTACCTTCCAAGCATGCCATCGCTTTAGTTTGAGGCGATGAATTTTGGAAATATGGCCTGCAATTGGTCTGTTATTTTGGGACCTGGGTTTCCGTGGCTCACGGCAAGCATCCATGTGGCCAGTTAGGACTGCATGAAAGCAAGACCAGGCACTTTCGACATGAGGATGGGGTTTAAAAATAAGATGGTTCCAGTCAATATCGGAAAGGGAACTTCTGAGTGCATCTAGGTTGATCTTCCCTTTAGAATGACCAGATGCAACATGGGAGGTGGTGTTCGAATTGTAACAAGAAAGGTTAAGTGAAAAGGACACAGCACAATGATCACTGTTTCCAATGTGAGCTTCTACTGATAGGTTATAGACTAGACGAATATCGCTGGTAAACACGAGGTCCAAGATGTTGTCACCCCTGGTTGGTTTATCTACCAACTGAGTGAGGCCGAGTGGGGCGAAAAGATCAAGGAAGTACCCATGATGGGCGTTGCCAGCATAATTCCGGTCCCAGTCTACCGTGGAAAGATTGAAGTCGCCCAGAACAACGATCGAGTGATGTGGGTCCACGGCATCAACAATAAACTCACAAATGTTAAGAATTTCACTATTACAATAGCTATTTGGTAAGTATCCCAGAATGAAAGTGGTAAGGTGTTGTGGCAAGGACACAGAGAAGCATTCAGCCTTAGCTGATACTTTAACTACGGCAAGGGGAATTTCTACCCTATGAACAACGAAGATTCCCCCCCCTCTGCCACCCCGATCACGCCGCACTGCTGTATACAAAGATGTGTCAATAAACATTGGATCAGTAAAACTAAAATTAAGCCAGGTTTCAACAACAAAGATGATATCATATATGTTAAGGTTCATCAAGTCCTTAAAGGCGCCAAGGTTTCTAATGACACTTCTGGCATTAAACGAAATACAAACAAAATTCTTGATTTGCCGTGATGTAGCAGTACACTACATAATGATGTAGTGCACGGAGTAGTCCAACAATGCAAGGCGGAAAGGGGAAAAAACGTTTTCTTTTGCGTATTGTGTTCTATTATGTTTTCGGATTTGGTATTCGAGGATTTGTTTGATTTGTCGATTGATGGAAATATTTAGGAACAGAGTACGGGATATGATGTTGAAGATGGTTGTGTCGGAAGTTGGTGCGCAAGATCGCCCTTACATTGGGGCTTAAGCCACCCCCTTTTTTTTTACCATTTTTCTTTGCCTTCTTGCCCTTTTGGTAGACAGAATCATGAAAAAAATCTTTTATAAAATTTTTTTTAAAAAACGTTAACGCAAAGGTTCTTTCGACGATCCGTAACACCAATTAGGCCAAAATAAGGCGCGGCCTCCAAAAAAAAGGTCCTCAGAAAAATCCCTCCCCCCTCCTTTTCTTTTGTTTGCTGTTCAGCGGGCGCCCTTGTCGGTGCGTCGGACATTTTACATGGAAACTAACCATCTCCACAAGCAAAACAAAAATGTACCGCCGAAACTACAGATTGTAAAGAAAATTTGAAAGGAGCAACTTTAAATTTTCACAATGGGAGTCATATTGTAGTGAGTTTTAATGCTTGAAATGTTACCCATATTGCCCGTTTTTCAGAATTTATCATGGTGAAAAATAACTTTAATTAAAAAGCAAGCACACAAAGCACTACGCACATCACGAGATAAAAAAGTACCTTATATTTCGAAGTAGAAATCACATGTTGGCTTCATTTTTCAAAAAAACACAAAACAAAATAAAAGTCTGCACAAACGCATGCACCAAGCCTGGTGTCACCAGATGTTATGGTGGACGGGGGAAGCGGAAATGGGGAGGTCTGGAGGAAGGACAGGCCACGGAGAGAAAGGGAAAGTCCAAACAAGAGAGGTGGGGAAGGACGAATGCTCTGCAGGGAAGTGAACATCTGTGTTAAGCAGTGAAAGTACGTGCCTTAAGTTTATGCTTGAGAATTTTTTTTTGCATTTTAGTGAATTCTGGAAAATTACTTTGGAAGAAATGGATCCACAATTTAAGTGAGGATTGTTTTGGGATTTGAAGATTGTACAGGTTGTCTTGGTGAAGCAAGATAAAAAAAGATTCAAGGTTAATTCTGCTGTAGTACTGTGGCTGAACAAAAAGTGGAGTGAAATGAAAAGTGTCAATTTTATGATTTATGACGTCAGCTGAAGCTTCGGGTGAAGTGCTGTTTCAAACAGCATACGATGCTCCCTTTTATAACACGGGTTAATTTGCATGTTTACTATTACAAAGTGCCGCCAACACAGAGGTGTTAAGGTCAGTGGTTAAGTATAGTTATGATGAGTTGCTAGTGCGTAACTATCGCACCTTGCATACACTACACTCCCCCCCCCTCGGAGGATGAGTGCATACCCTTAAAATGTAAGAACTTACACGCTCTATTTTACAGTCTACTCTATTTACAATCTTTATTGGCCTAGGTACTATTGAAAAACCGTACTGTCAACATAACCCCAAGATTAAGTTTAAACCTTTTTTAATTAACAATATTGATGTCACCCGTTTTTAAATCCATACGAATTCCTGGATTCCTAGCAGGCTCCTAAGCCTGTCTGTTGTGCAGAAATTGGGCTCTCCAACATCTCGTGTTTTTACTGTGAAAGATTCCTTGTGGACATTTATCCTCGTGCATGCTGTAATATAAGACCTCCAAGCATCTTTTGGGATATTCAGGGGTGAGTTTGGTGGATTATTTTAGCAATTATGAGTGTTTCTGTTTTGGGTTTATTGTCAGGCTTAAGCCTTTGATGGTGGCAGCCATCTTTGTTGTTTTGGTCTGCAAGTGCATAATCATGGTTCAATCCTAAGTGCTGCCAGTTTTCTTTTTGGGATTTTTTTGGGCCAGGGTGGTGCCTTGGGACACCCTGTCCCCATCCCAAATTGTTCTTATATTTTTGGCCCACTTTTCCCCCTCTTTTTTGGGCATTGAAAAGTTGTTGTTTTGATTGCATTGTAAGTGTTAGCAACTTTTTACTTACGTAAGTAAACTCAATTCGATTACCGTGTATACTTTTCGGGCACCGGGTCGAATCCAACCACAGGACTGTTTTTACATCAACATTTTTTTCTCCTGTTTTGGGGTTATTTGGCCCCCCCTTATCCATTCTGTACCTTTCCCCCTCAAGGGTTTTGCTTTTTGGCCCTTTTTTTCTCGATTTTTGGGGAATTTCAAATTTATTCCGCCCCCGACGAATCTGCCCCCTAGTGTCCATTTTGGCGGAAAAAATTCTTGTCTGCTTTTTGGTTCAGGAAGGTAGCCCCGTCCTCCCTGAACGTTTAGGTACCCTTGGCGCCCGTGGGTGTTCAGCGGTTCCGTTTTTGCATGCTTAGAAAGGTTTACATCTTTTTACATTTTTGCCAGTGCTTAGTTTTCCTTACTTAAGACCACTTTTGTTGTATCATTATGAGTTTAAGCATGGACTGGAATTCAGTTATCCCCAGATTTAGTGAACTTGTGAGGATCAGGGCGGACCGCCTTTATACAAACCTTTGCACCACGCAATGCAACCCAAAGGCCTTAGAAATTTACTCTACCTTCAGGGCTCGGGACGACATAATCAGGGACCATTTTGGCCCTGGTTCCCCTTATCAGATCGAGGCCCTGGAGAACGAGTGGATAGTTGAACAATTGACTGGTTGTATTGAGGCCTTCCATGGGAAGGTCGATCATGCTGTTGCTCAGCTGAGAGGTCTCCATGCGGGTAACCATCAGAGTGTATCCTCTTTTCTTCTCGAAGCCACCACGACAGCTAGGTTGGCTCTTCTCAAGAAGAGGTTCCTGCCCGAGGACCGATTCGGTCTCAATGAAATCACTAGGATTTGGAAGGAGCGGGATCTTTTGGCTGCGAAACGCCTTGCTGATCCAACACTCCTCTTCCCCGCGCCCTCGCCCTAGGGTGGGTTCTTTCAGGATCACCCCGGAGGATTGCGTAGCGGAGTCGATTTTGGCTGCTGCTGGTGCTACTGCGGCCAGGATTATCGCCGAGGTGAAAACTCCACGCCTGGATTGTCCCTCCCAAGGACCAGCTGCTTTTCCCCCTTCTTTCCACTCTGGGGATGTTCTATCATCAGCAGACTTGATTCCTTCTGTTGAGAGTGCAGCGGCTGCAGAGGATTTGCCTGTTTTTTTCCGGCACTTGCGTTTCTGTGCCCATCCCTTTTTCAGGGCCCGATGGCGCCCCATTTGGCGCGCCTACTGTGTTACCAGCGCATGAGCCCATGCTG